>CAUYQU010016145.1:0-15228 GCA_963574635.1 Cheracebus regulus
AGAGATCGAGACCTTCCTGGCCAACATGGTGAAACTCCATCTCTACTAAAAATACAAAAATTAACTGGGCATGGTGGCGCATGCCTGTGGTCCCAGCTACTCAGTAGGCTGAGGTGGGAGAATTGCTTGAACCGGGAGGCACAGGTTGCAGTGAGCTGATATTGTGCCACTGCACTTCAGCCTGGGTGACAGAGTAAGACTCTGTCCAAAACAACAACAACAACCACAACAACAACAAAACTAGAGGAGAAAAACCATACCATTATCTCAATAAATACAGAAAAAGCATTTGAGAAAATTCAAACACGTCTATGATTAAACACTTTCAACTAACTAGAAATAAAACGGAGCTGCTTCAATCTGATAAAGGGATATCCAAAAACCTACAAAAGTGAGATTAAAAGTACTTTGAAAAATAGCATTAAAACCCACCAAATACCTAGGAATATGTCTGGAGAAAGATGCACAGGACCCTCATGCTGACCACTGCACAAATGTTGTTGAAAGAAATGAAGTAACGCCTGAGTTAATGAAGAAATATATCATGTTCATAGATTAGAGTTCTTGGATATTGAAAAGAAGTTGATTTTTCCAAATTGGTTTGTAGATTCAACACAATCTCAAGAAAAAAATTTCAACAGTCTTTTTGAAGAAAGCTAATACTATATTTCTAAAAGTAGAGAACTTAGACTAACTGCTTTTCAGACTTCCTGTAAAGCTGCAGTAATTGAGATGGTATCAAACTGATGTAAGGATAGATGAGTGGGTCTATGGAACAGAACTGAGAGTTAGGCAATAAACCTCCACAGTATGGTTAATTGATTTTTGATCAAGGAATCAAATTAATTCAAAGCAGAAAGTAAACCCTTTTAAACAAATTCTGCTAAAACCAACGGGATATTTATATAAAAAATAAACTTAACCCCCACGGAAATAATTTAAGATGAACCATTGATCTAAAATGTAAACTTAGAACCTGGAATCTTTTAGATGAAAATATAGTAGGATATTTGCAAATTTGGGGAATGTAAAGACACCAACTAAATTAGCACAAAAAACTTTATAAATCAAAAAATAAGAATTGGACATCATCAAGATGAACATTTCTACTCATCAAAAGATACAAGTAAGCAAATGAACAAGCAAGCCACAGATGAGGCAGCATTCACAGTGATAAAGAATCCATATTCATAATATGTAAAGAATCGCTAAAAATAATAAAAAGGCAGACAGCCCAGTTAAAATGGTAATAAGACTCATAAACACTTCACAATGCAAGATATGTAAATGGCTAATAAGCACTTGAAAAGATTCTCAACATTGTTTGTTATCAGGGAAAAGCAAATTAAAATCATGATGAGTTCCCATTATACATATATTAGAATGACTAAAATTAAAACAACTGACAATATCAGATATTGGTGAGAGTGTGGAGAAACTGGAACTCATACTTAGTTGGCGGGCATGTAAAATGGGATGGTAATGTTGAGAACTCTCTGGCAGTTCCTTATATAGCTAAAACATACACCCACCTGTGACCCAGCAATTCGAGTTCTAGGTATTTACTCAGAAATCCTTAAAAAGACCTGTACATGAATGTGCATTGCAAATTTACTCAAATAATCCTATGCTAGAAGCATCCCAGATTCATCAATAGGTGTATGAATTACACAATTTTTGATACAGTCAAACAATGACATACTACTTAGCAATAAAACAGAATCAATTATTGATACACACAGCTAAGTGGTTGAATCACAAACTTATTATGCTGTGTGAAAGAAACCAGACAAAAAAGAGTTCTAACAGTATGTTTCCATTTACATAAATTTCTAGGACAAGCAAACTAATCTCTGGTGATAGAAATCAGAACAGTGGCTGATTCTGGGTGTGTGTGGGGTACAACAGGGAGAGAGCACAGGGAAACTTTCCAGGTGATAGAAATATTCTAGATCTTGATTTGGCTGTTTGCAACTGTCAAAATTCATTGAACTGAGCAGTAAAGATCTGCGTATTTTGTTGTATGTAAATTATACATCAAGTTATACAAACAAATGAAAAGGAATAGTACTATGGAGGGAAATTTATATCTAGATATTTATTTTTATTGTTGTTATAATACTTTTTTCTAATACCTTTTCTCACTTGTCCAAGCAATTTCATAGTCAAAGTCTGTCAAACTTTTAATAAATAATTCCTTTCAAATTTCCTTGTTGTCAAAACTTGATAAAAGCAGACACAAAACTGTAAACCAAGCTCATTTTTGAAAATAAATGTAAAAACATGAAATAATAGAAAATTAAATCCAATAACACTACACCATGACAAACCAGGATTTATTCCAGGAATAGCAGGAGGAAAAGCATGTGATTATCTGAAAATATGCAAGAAAAGCTTTGGAAAAGGCTGTGACACAACAGGACAGAGACTCACCAGACACCTTGAGGCTGAGTGTCACAATGCATGGGGACATCGTTGCCACAGGGAAGAGCCTCCCTGTGCACTGTAGAGCAGGGCCAGATGCTCACAAGGCACTGAAGGGGTAAAGGAATGAAGTCAACACTTGGTCTCATTGGAGCCACCAGACACGTGTGACCTTCGCAGCCTGTCCTCCCACAAACTCCTCTACACAGCCACGTGCTCCCTTGTACCTTTCTTTTTAAAAAACTTTCCTAGTGGCTGGGTGTGGTTGCTCACTCCTGTAATCCCAGCACTTTGGGAGGCCAAGGTAGGCGGATCACCTGAGGTCAGGAGTTCTAGACCAGTCTGGCCAAAATGGTAAAACCCTGTCTCTACTAAAAACACAAAAAAATTAGCTGCGTGTGGTGGTGTGTGCCTGTAATCCCAGATACTCAGGCAGCTGAGGCAGGAGAATCGCTTGAACCTGGTGTTGGGGTAGAGGTTGCAGTGAGCCGATTGCACCACCACAATCCAGCCTGGGCAACAAGAGCGAAACTCTGTCTTAAAAAAATAATAACAATAAAACATAAAAAATAAAAACTCTGCTAGCAGCAGCCAACAATGCTCGAACTCTTGCTCTGGGCCAGGTCCTGCTGCCAGGGTTTTGGGTGGTTCAGTTCATGAAATCCACACAGCTGCCTGCCCGGGGTGGTGCCATCCCTCTCCTGATCACTGGCTGTTGGGAAGTGGGGGCAGTGTTTCTAGTGTGACGGATGTTGTGGTCACCCACTTGGCTGCTTCCTTTTCCCGAGCTGAAGGCATTTGGTGGCAACACCACTCTGCTAGGCAAGAATTCCTGGGAGCACCCTGCTTGAAGGAACACTGGGAAAGCCTCTAAGTCCTTCAGATAGAGACAATGGAGGGAAGGGAGAGGAGAGGGCATGGGCATTGACCACCCCAGCCTGAGCATTGACCACCCCAGCCTGAGTGGCCGCGCTGGGCAGCCCTAGGCACACTTGCTGATATTGTCCTCACAGCAGCCCACTAAGTTGGGGCTTCAGTTGTCCTCAGTTTCCCGAGTCTCCCAAGTGCTGGGCCCCATGTGTGGCTGGTGACTGGAGTGTTGTTGAAAGGTGTTGGTCTGGGACTATCTGGTCTGCGGTGGGTTTGTGCGAGGATGTGGGCTGTGGATGGTTGAAGACCTTGGTATAAGGGGAGCCGAGGCGTCACGGAGAAGTGGGTGCCTGCCGCTGGCCCCCTGGGGCCCTCTGCCCAGCCTCAGAGCTGGCTGCAGATGAGTGCCAGGTTCAGGGCTTCGTGAGAACACAACTCACTCAGGCCTGCATGCCCCTCTGCACCCCCTGTGGGACACTGACCGGAGGCAGCGGGGACACAGACTTCCGATGTCCAAGAGTGCCCCACCTGCGATTCCCCGACAGGAAGGCAGCAGCTGGTTTGACTGTTGGCCCACCGTTTATAGCTACGTGGCTTTGAACAAATCACTCAAACTCTACCTGCCTCCGTTTCCTCCTTGGTGGTCGAGGATAACAGTAATTGCGCTAGCTAACACTTTTGAAGCTTTGCATGCCCAGGTGATGTGGTAAGGAGTTATTCCACTATTTTACACATAAGGAAAAAGGGGCTCAGAGAAATCGGGTGCCCTGGACAAGGTTACTCCGTCAAGCCGCGCCAGAACTGTCTGCGCTCCTTGTACTGCATTAAGTGTCCCAGAGCCCCTCCTGCAGGGAGGGTGGGAGGGTAGGGAGGAGAACAGGCTCCATAGAAAGAAGGACAGGCTGCCTAGTGAAAGAGGGGTGGGCATGATTATCTGTGCACCCGAGGGCCGTATCTGAGACCCACTCCAGCCCCCGAAAACAGCAGTTCTGCAGCACGCACACCGGTTCCTCTGTCCTCGCTGTTTACCCATCCCAGCCGCTTTCTGGGGCTACATCTGCACCTCTCACTCCTCCTGCGGTGGGCAGGGCTCCTCTGTGCCCACCAGCCCTGGCACCATGGCAATGAAAGAAAACCCCCAGCCTCCGAATTCCCTAGGCGTCCAGACTTGTAGCTGTGGCCATAAACAACTGGCTTTCAAGTGCTCCCAGTGGTCAGAAGTGATTTCAGTTCATCACTAATGGGAGTATCATGAAACTTTATATTACAAATGAAAATAGTAAGGATTTGGAATGCTAGTGGGCTTCTACATGCAAATCTGCAAGTTGTCGTGTCTTTCCTCACACAGACTTTTAGCATTTTCAGCAAGTGAATTTTTCTCCGTGGACTTCATTTGCTCTGTCGCTCCTTTGATAGAGTTTGTTCTGTACTTTGTAAAAAAGATACAACTGCTGTTTAGTGACCCAATAATTCATGGTTCAATTCCAGGCAGGTTTTGTGCTCCTATACACGTTGAAGTAGTCTTCGTTTCACGGTAAAATTCCACCAAGGGCTGTGGCCTGGCACAGGTTAGCATGGACAGCTGTTCCTACCAGCAGGGATGCTATGGGCCAGCTTTGGGAACTTTTAATAACACTTTTTATTTTTTAGCAGGCACCTTAGTTCACCTTTAGTCAAAAAACTTCCTGTCAAACCCTTGTTGCCACACTGGAATCTTCCAGAAAGAAGTGTCCTTGGGAGACGAAGAGGGGCATCTATAAGAGTGAGAGGGAGTGAAGCATGGTGATAGTGATGGTGGTGATGGTGGTGGTGGTGGTGATAGTGGTGATGGCAGTGATGGTGGTGGTGGTGGGGATGGTGATGGTGGTGGGGATGATGTGATGGCAGTGGTGATGACGGTGGTGGTGCTAGTGAAGGTGATGTTGGTGGTGGTGGTGATGATCATGATAGTGGTGATGTGTTAATGACAGTGGAGATGATGGTGATGGTGATGATGATGGGGATGGTGGTGATGGCATTAGTGAAAACGATGATGGTGAGGGTGGTGGTGGTTGTCGTAGTGGTGACAGGGTGGTGGAAATGATGATGATGGTGCTGGAGCTGGTGACGGTGGTAGTGGCAGTGGTGGTCGTGGTGGTGGTGATAGAAATGATGATAGTGCTGGTGAGGTGGTGTTGTAGCAGTGGTGATGGTGATGACAGTGGTGGTGGTGATGGTGGTGGAAGTGATTGTGATGATAGTGGTCATGGTGGTGGTGGTGGAAGATGATGGTGCTGGTGCTGATGGTGGTGATAGTGGCAGTGGCAGTGGTGGTGGTGGTGTTGGTAGTGCTGGTGATGGTGATGGTGGTGGCGGCGGCGAAGGTGGTAGTTTGTTATAAGCAGGGGCATAGGTAGCTGGCTCTTCACCCTTCACTTCTTCCCTTCCCACTTTTGCAGTTACATGATATCTGAAGAAGCAGCTGTCATCCTGAAATTTTGAGGTAGCAAGGGCAATAACAAAAAACGATTCACAAAGGGAGGCCAAGTGCAGTGATGACAGCCTGGGCCCTAGATGCCACAGATGAGTGGCTGAGCCAATGCCAACAGAAGCCCGCTTCTAAACTGGTAGGTTTTGGAGAAAAATAATCTCTGCTCTGTTTTAGGCTCCGTTGGACAGCAGGTTTTCTGTTCCTTGCAGTCAAACACAATACTGATGGGACATCCTCCTGGGATGCGAAAAATGCCTACTATCAGCGCACATAGCCATGGATGTTTGCTGACTTCCTGCTCCTCTCTTTTTATACAACACTCTGTTCTTCTATGATTTGCATTTCTTTACTTGTGTATTTCATAGTTTTAGATACTTCACAGTACTTATCAGATAATCTCATTAGGTGACGTATTTAGAGGCCTAATTCTCTATTTGTTGTTTCTTTTGACATCTGCTCCTTATGGTTCACTTCCTCAATGGTTTTCTGATTGTGACCAGCAAGTTCATGTGTGCTGGTCTTCCTTCTTATATGTAGGACTTCCTTGTGGCCTGGATTGAGAGGATGACTGTTACTTCTGCCAGGCGTCCAGGGAGTGTTACCAGCCCAGGAATATTTCTCATGTTAATTTATTGTGTTTTGTGGTACCTAGTCCATGAGGTACAATACATTTGAACCCCGAACGCTGAACTCTAAACCATGTGGACATTGTTTGTAGAGTTTACAAATTCTCAGGAATCATTTTTCTTTTTATTCAGCACACGGACAAGCTTCCTTCTTTTCACTCTTTGTTAGGGTGCAATCTGCTCTTTTACCAAATATGGAGCTTCTTGTGGGTGTCGCCTTCTGCAGGGATCTCAGACACAGTTCCCCATCCTGATCTGGCCTATGGGACTTCTTCTCCTATATATGTACGGCTATAAACCCAAGCCCCAGTGCACATAAATGGACTCCCATCTTCTTTCCAGCTCCACCAGGTATCTGAAATGCTAACACCTACTTCGTCTACTGGTTTCCATGTTTCCTTCCATTTTTGGCCCCTGATATTTACCCTCACTTCTTTTTGAACTCCATTATGCATTTAAGAAGACATTTATTGTATTTTGTTTTGTACCTATCAGAATCACAAGTCAGGCAGATTTGGCACAAAGAGGTAGCTTTAAGGATATTCTTTGCATCACTATTGATAACAGTGCAGCACTCCTCCCCCGAGGGCAAGAATCCAAGTATTCCCTAGGAGACAGTGAAGGGTTAGCTCCCGAGGGTGGGCTGGGACTGATTTAGTCATCAGTTTACCACTAGGGCTAGCTCAATGCATGGCGTGTAGTAAGTGCTCAGTAATTTTGTGGCTGGATTTTGAACTAGGAATTAGTAATTTAATTGCTGCTACACATTCATATGTGCCTTACTAAGTTGCATTAAAATTATTTTATAGGAAAACATTTAATAAAGTGGGAAAATATTCCTGACATATTTTTAGTTAAAAGAAAAAAATAATAAGAAAGGCAATGTAGGTTGCCTGACAGCTATGTGCAGTACAAGTTCTACTTGGAAAAATAAAATGGTGCAAGAAAAATAGATGAGAAAGATATACATACAATAATATTAAAAGAGGTTACCTTTGGAGTGGGATTACAGATTTTTTTTTGCTATTTTCTTTATACTTTTATGTTTTCTGATTTTTCATAGACTATATGCATGACTTTTGTAATTTGTTTTAAAGGAGGCAGATAGGGCAGCTGCCATCAAAGAGACACTGCTGCAACCAAGTCACCTCCAGTGCTGACTGCTCCTCGGAAGACCTGGCCTCACTTTCGCTCTCCACACAGTTACTTCTATTGGGTAAGTCCCAACACCTTCGCTTACCACTGGCCTGGGCATTGGGGCTTATGTAGGAAACATTTTTAAAAAGAAACAATAGCAAGAACAACATTCATAATAATAGTTACATAAAAGAAGAACAACATTATTGATAATAGTGAACACACACAAGATATATCATGTGTCAGGCACATATGTAATCATTTATATGTATGATTCAGTTAGTCCTCAGACGTAAATTACCGTATTTTATAGACAAGAAGAATGAGGCAAATACATATTGTAGTATATGTATAGAAGGCATACTGTTTTCAAATATATTACTGTATCAGTTAGGATAATTTGCTGCTGTAACAAGCATTCCCAAATCTCTGCAAGTAGAAGCAACATATTTCTCCCTTATATCCCATGGCCATTGTAGATCAGATCTTCTTGACTAAGGGACAACTCAGGCTCTGTCTCTTTGTCTCTGCTTTTGCCAAGGCAAGGCAAAAGAGACTACAAGACTATTGTGAACTGGCTCTTACGATTTTCTCCAGGAAGTGGCATAAGTCACTTCCGCTCACTGGCAAAGTGCATCACATGACCATACCTACTCAAGAGGCCCAGGGTATGGCCTCCTACCAGCAAAGGAGACCCAGCCTATTTGGAAAACAGCACAAATGACTACCATAGATATCTAAACGGATCCTCAGGAAATCTTATCCTATTTTAGATTAGAATCGCTGGTTAGTGGACTCTCCCAAAGAGACCTAGTCAGAAAAAAGGGTGGAGTGTGGCACCAGTGCCTGGGTTCCAAGGCCTTAGGCCAGCTGCAGAGTTCTAGGCTGTTCTAGCATAGGAGTCATTATGAGCAGAGGAGCCCCTGAAGCAGAGGGAAGCAGTGGGCCCCTAACATCTCGTTTTTTCATTATTTTCACAGTGTTTTATTCATCCCAAGAAAAAGGTTCTTGTTGCTCTTATCACAGGGGTAGCACTTCCCCAAGTGACATAGCAGTGATGTTTCACAGCCCAGAGAAGGATGAAAGGGCTTAGTGATGTGATAAGCCAAACCACAGTTCAGCTCCGTCTCTAGCTGTGTGACCCGGCCAAACACCCAAACCTCAGAGCCTCACTTGCCTTATCTGTACTTCTAAGGGTTCTTAGGAGGATAAAATTAGAGACTATTACAAGGGCCTGGCACAAGTGGTCACTCATCAGTATGTTTCTTTTATTTACCCACTGACCCAAATTATTTGACCATGTAGCCCTCAGTTTTCTCATTTGTATAATAGAGTTCTTAATGGTGGCTACACTTCTCTCATGCCAGTTGTATGAACTGATGCAGGTGTGAACATTTTTAAAAGCTCAAAGCACTTTAGAAAATGCAAATTTTAAAAAGTGCTCATGATAATTGTAAACATGCTGGACTTCTGAAAGGTGTATCTTGATCAGTGGACTACCGTTTTTGAAACAGAGAGCGACATTTGGCTGATATTTTCACCTCAAGTACAAGATCCAGGCTGGGGGCCATCCCCCACGCAGTGAAGGAGCGGGTGCTCTTCCACTTGACGGGAAGCGCTCATTGTTCAGGCTGTGGTGGGCGGATCTGGCTTTCAGGATCACCATCCAGCAGCAGCTCCAACGTCCGGATTCCGTGGCTGAGCAGCAAATCCCCGCGGGGGAAGGCGCCACTGGCCCGGGGCACTGTGCCACCCGAGACAGCGCAGGAGGGAAGGGAAAGGCGTAGGGCCGGCGGGGAGGGGTGGGTGCTGTGGCCGGTGGCTCTGCCTTACTCTTCTCTTCCTGGAAGAAAACCTGTGGGGCGGGCAGGATCCCCAGTCCTGGCCCTGAGGGCGCTCTGTGGGTCCTGCGGTCCTCTCTTTAACCAGGGATGCGCGCGGGCACCGTTGTCTCCCGGGGCACGCATACAGGACCGGTCCTGCCCCAGAGCCCCTGCCTTCCTCCACAGGGGGATGCAGGCTAGGCCCGGGGAGTTCTGGGGGGAGGGGGTCTGCACCCTGGCTTGGCAACCCCCTCTGGCGGGGACAGTGAAGGCTTGGGGGCTTTTGAGATAGGTGCCCACGTTGCCCAAACCACGTGTTGGTGTCCCGTGGCCGTGAGGATTTTAAAGTTGGAGCTGGGGCTGTGAGACTGGGAAGGAGGAGACGGCGCTTGGGTGTCTGGCATGGCGGTGTGGGGGGAGGAGCGGGGGCCCCTGAGGAGGAGGAGGCTGAGCAGGTTGTAGGGGTGGCCCAGGGGAGGAAGGCGCCCAGCCCAGGAAAGGCCTGGGAGGCCCCAGGGGCAGGGCGGGGCCGGGCGGCGCGTGAGCTGGAAGGAGGTGGCTGTGGTGCAGACAGGAAAGGGCTGGAAGGCTGAGGACCTGCCCTGAGGGTGGCGCGGAGCCCCGCTCCCACCCGGTCCCTGCCTCTCCGCGGCCTGCAGACCCGGGCCCAGGTGCGAATCGGCCTGCACGCGGCTCTCGGGAGGCGGGCTCTTCCTTGAGAGGCAGGACTCTGAGGTGCCAGGAGGCCCGGGCCGCCCGCTTGGCACTCATGCATTTGTTCTAATGAGAGAGGGGACGAACGGGGTGACTCTGTGGGGCTGCCCCAAGGCCGCCCCCTGCGGGGCTGCGGTGCGGTGTGGGGTCTGCATGCTGAGCCCCGCGGGGGTCCCGTTGGATGAAGCCCACAGGACTTCTCCGCTGTGCACTGGTCCCACAGCAGCCGGGAGGGCGAGGTCCTGGCGGCCCAGCCCTCTCCCTCCGTCCCTGGAGAGCGCATCGTCCCCTGGGCTCTAAGAGGCCAGCAAAGATCCTGGGACGCAGTGAAATGTGGGCTGCCCACGTGGACCCCCTGAGCAGAGGGAAGCAGCAGGGTGGGGACCAAGGCCCGGATCCGGGAAGGGGGCCTTCCAGGCCGTGGTGAGTGGTTTGGCTTTATCCTAAGCCTGAGAGGAAGCCACTGGGGTTAAGCAGAGGGAGGACTCCTGTACTGTCCTCTCCTGTTTTTCCTCTTTGGAAAAGATCCCTCTGGAAACTAAGTGGGGTGGGGAGGACAGCCATGTGGTTCGTCCTCCAGGCAGGAGCGGGCCTGGTGGGTGAGGGCAGACCCGGTGGGTGAGGAGGGCAGGCCTGGTGGTTGCTGCAGCACAGTGGGGCCTTCTGGAGGGGGGGACCTCCCCGTGGGCACTCACAGGCGGCCACCATGGCACCTCAGCTGGGCTGTCACCTCTCACCCTTGGCCTCTCTGCCTGCCCCAAGTCAGGCCCTGTGTAGGACACTGGGCCACAAGCCCTGCCTATGGTCAGATGGTAGGGAAAGTCATGCACTTTTAGGACCGTGAGCGAAGCCAGCGTCGAAGCCAGATAAGAAGGCACAGACTCCAGCCCCTACAGCCCACTCCCTGGCACTGACCCACCATTGAGCTGCTGCCTCCTGGGAAGGCTCCAGCCAGCTTGGATTTTCAGTGATTCCTCGCCATAACCCTGTGTTACACGTAAAGTAACTAAGTTAAAGGACTAACAGAATTTTTTAGAGACCCAGCTAACATGTGACAAAGCAGGGTTGACCAAGCAAGGGTTGGAATCCACAGAATTACATGCCTGCTCCCAACTCCCTGAGGCATGGAGCCCCAGAGACAAGCCTGCTGCATAGCCAGGCATCTCCCCGACGCACTGGGGGCCTGTTCCACATATGCGCATGTACCCAAATGCGCACACACATGCCAGATCACCCCGACCCTCCTGTACGTGTTCATTCACGTGCATACCCACAGTTCTCCTAGGTCTGATCCTGCATCACAGGGCTGTGTTTTCTGAGCACACATCCGCACTCCCAGCCACCACCCCAGCCACAGATATTTGCCAGGAAGCCGGACGTGCTCTTCCCTGGAGCCTTCCTTTCTCTGCTCCTTGTTGCCCGGCATGGCTGATGCAGAGAGTGAGGATTTACAGTGCAGAGGTAAAGAGGTTTTTCCTAATTCGATCCATGTCCAAGCCATTGTCTGCAGATGCAGCCTCACGGCCACCGCATTTTTCACAGACGGTGGCTTGCCAAGAAAAAGAGCCTCTTCTGCCAGCCACCAAGGGGGAGGAGAAATTCCAGGGAAGTTGCACAGCAAGGCAGGCCTGGCTCCTGCAGGCCTCCTGTGAGGGCTCCTGCCAGAGGGGCCTTCGGAAGGCAGGGACTGGAAGGTGGGGCTGGCCTCCTGCCCAGGATGGGCACAGCTCCCTCTTCATGCCCCCGGGTTCTCCCGGTCTTGGCCCAGCTAGGGAGATGTGCGCCTTCAGGCTGTCTATGCCTTGTTCTTTCTTTTCTTTTTTTCTTAAAATAATTGTTTTGGTTTTGTGAACAGCCAGGCTGTTCACATGGGTCGAAAACTAAAAGCTGCCAGAAGCTCCCAGGGAAGGGTTTGCCCTTCCCCTCCACCTGGCCTTCCTCCCGGCTGCAGCCGATATCACACAGTTTTTGCAGGTCCTTTTAGAGATATTTTCTACACATTCAAGCAAATATGTGCATAAATTCCTCTTTCCCTTCAATTTTGTAGAAAACATGACCTGTCACAGGCTTGCTTTTTGCTGCTTTTTTCACTTGATGGTGTGACAGTGGGACCCACTCTAGGCCAAGAGGTTCCTTAGGAATTTGGAGGGCAAGGTGCATGGTGTGAAGGAGTCATATGTATCTAACCTGTAATGCATCCAGTTGTTCAAAGCTTTTTGGGGCAGCACCCACTGCGTGCCCAGCTCTGTGCCCAGGTCCCGGGGGATGCTGTTGGTTGGAAAGATTCAGGGAAAGAACAGGGCTTGCTGCTGCTGTACAGCAGCTCAGATGACACTGGGCAAAAGACCCCATGTTTGTGCAGGTGAGGCCCAGCTGGACACAGGCAAAATGGGAACTGACAGTGGCTTAGGTCAGGGGCGCGTTTCTTATCCGTTCTTGCAAGAGCGACGGTTGTAGTTATGCTGAAGGAGTGTTATTATAGCATGTTTACAGTTTTAACAAATTACATTGTTTCCCATTTATTTTTTATTTTATTTTATTTTTGAGATGGAGTCTCACTCTGTCACCCAGGCTGGAGTGCAGTGACGCGGTCTCGGCCCACTGCAACCTCTGCCTCATGAGTTCAAGCGATTCCTCTGACTCAGCCTCCCAAAGAGCTGGGATTACAGGCATGCGCCACCACACCCGGCTAATTTTGTGTTTTTACTAGCGACGGGGTTTCTCCATGTTGGTCAGGCTGGTCTCGAACTCCTGACCTCAAGTGATCTGCCTGCCTCGGCCTCCCAAAGTGTTGGGATTACAGGCGTGAACAACTGCGCCTGGCCCCCTTCTATTTTTAAAGTTTTTGTGGGTACATAGTAGGTATAAATATTTATGGGTTACATGAGATATTTTGATACAGGCATGCAATGCATAATAACTATATCAGGGTAAATGCGGTATCCATCACCTCAAGTATTTATTATTTCTTTGTGTTGCAAATAATCCAATTATACTCTTTTAGTTATTTTGAAATATACAATAAATTACTGTTGGCTGTAGTCACTCTGTTGTGCTATCAAATACTAGATATTATTCACTCTTTCTAACCATATTTTTCTACCCTTTAACCATCCTCACTCCTCCTCCACAGCCCTTCCCAGTCTCTGGTAACCACCCCTCTACTCTATCTCCATGAGTTCAATTGTTTTATTTTTTAGCTCCCACAAATGAGTAAGAACATGTGAAGTTTGTCTTTCTGTGCCTGGCTTATTTCACTTAACACAACAACCTCCAGTTCCATTCATGTTGCTTCATAAAGCTCTCCTCTTGACCCCTCTGACCCTATGGGATTGGGACTCTCTGGTGTCCTACTCTATGCTGGTGTCTGTGTGATATGCTGAGTTCAGGTGACAATCATGTGGCCTGCACAGTCCACATGGTGATAGGCTTCCCTGCCCACCATGCTCCGATGATCAATCCCTCTACTCGTCCCTCTACAGTAAAGTCACCAGGGGCCAGGCGTGGTGACTCACACCTGTAATCATAGCACTTTGGGAGGCAGAAGCAGGTGGATCACCTGAGGTCAGGAGCTCAAGATCAGCCTGGCCAGCATGGCAAAACCCTGTCTCTACTAAAAATACAAAAATTAGCCAGGTGTGGTGGTGGGCACCTGTAATCCCAGCTACTTGGAAGCTTGAGGCAGGAGAATTGCTTGAACCCAGGAAGTGGAAGTTGCAGTGAGCTGAGCCTGTGCCATTGCACTCCACCCTGGGAGACAAGAGCGAAACTCCGTCTCAAAAAAAAAAAAAAAAAACAACAAGGTCACCAGGGCTTCTGGGGACCACTTCACTACCTCCTGTCTCCCTTAGCAGCCCTCCTGTAGCTCAATTCTATGGCTTTCTCTGTTTTCCAAAGCAGAGGAAAGGGAGAACACCAAGATTTCATGAACAGCCATTCTGTGTGCCATAGTGGAGGGAAAACATGGGCTGGGCCATTGGGTAAGGCCAGTGGTAAACTGGTGTTCAGAAATCATGTCATAAAGTCCAACACAATTGTTGAAAGTTGGAAGCAAATTTGAAAACTAATTTCTTGGTGGCCAAAGCAGATCAGCTCAAAACACTCTGACCTGTGAATACCTGCACTCTTGATTTATGACAAAGCTGGCCAAGCAGTAGGAAAGGAACGGTTTTTAAATAAATGATTCTGGGATTATTGAGTGCCTAAATAGAAGAAAACAAAACAAAGTCCTTGACCCCTACCTCACACCAACCACAAAAATGCAACTCCAGGTGGACTCAGATTTAAATGAGAAAGGCAAAACAATATAGCTTTAGAAGATAATGTAGGAGTATCGGTGAGGGCTCAACCAGAGAAGCAGAGCCAGTCAGTAATCTGTGTGTGTGTGTGTGTGTGTGTGTGTGTGTGTGTGTGGAATTGGCTCATACAATTGTGGGGGCAGGCTAAGGACATCTGAAGTCTGATGGGCAGGCTGTCAGGGGCTGTTTGGAATGTGGCTCAGGGAATGCCTAAACCCTTTTAACAAGGCCTTTCAATTAACTGAGTCAGGGCCATCCAGGATAATCTCTCCCCACTTTTATTTTAGATGACTTAAGTGCAGTAGTGAGTGGGGGATGAGTGGAACAAGAAGTTCGATCTGTAACTGACTGTGAGCAGTAATCTCCCTTTTGATTATCTTAATGTCAACTGACTTGGGACTTTAATCACATTGCAAAATCTCTTTGCAGCAACATGAAGGCCAGGGCTCGAGTGAGTAACTGGAGAAAGCATGTGCATGCTTGAAAGGCCACTGCTTCCCTGTGTCCTCCTGCTCTCAGTAGAGGATACCTCGTGTTGCCCATTCTAGCCCTGTACCCTTGCTAACTGAAAGCAGGCTAGAAAGGGCATTCCAGGGAAATATAGTCCAGCCTAGGCAAGGTCACATATTAGAAAGTCATCTGAATAGGAAAATATCTTTATGACTTTGGAGTAAGGAGAGACTTCTTAAGCAAGATATAAAAGAACACAATCCATAAAGAAAAAGACTGCTCAGCAATTGCATAGCATTTCACAGGTTTAAATAAAATATTGGTTGGCTGCTTGTTATTTTCATCCCCTATTCCTTCCTATCTCCATTGTTAAGCACAATTATTGGCATAAAAGAGGTTTTTAATACCCATTTTTA
>CAUYQU010016146.1:0-12458 GCA_963574635.1 Cheracebus regulus
TATGACAGAATGATTTATAATCCTTTGGGTATATACCCAGTAATGGGATTGCTGGATCAAATGGAATTTCTATTTCTAGGTCCTTGAGGAAGCGCCACACTGTCTTCCACAATGGTTGAACTAGTTTACACTCCCACCAACAGTGTAAAAGTGTTCCTGTTTCTCCACATCCTCTCCAGCATCTGTTGTCTCCAGCTTTTTTAATGATCGTCATTCTAACTGGTGTGAGATGGTATCTCAATGTGGTTTTGATTTGCATTTCTCTAATAATCAGTGATGATGAGCATTTTTTCATATGTTGGTTGGCCTCATATATGTCTTCTTTTGAAAAGTGTCTGTTCATATCCTTTCCCCACTTTTGGATGGGCTTGTTTTTTTCTTGTAAATCTATTTTAGTTCTTTGTAGATTCTGGATATTAGCCCTTTGTCAGATGGGTAGATTGCAAAATTTTTTTCCCATTCTATTGGTTGCCGATTCACTCTAATGATTGTTTCTTTTGCTGTACAGAAGCTCTGGAGTTTAATTAGGTCCCATTTATCTATTTCGGCTTTTGTTGCCAATCCTTTTGGTATTTTAGTCATGAAGTCCTTGACTATGCCTATGTCCTAAATGGTTTTGCCTAGGTTTTCTTCTAGGGTTTTGATGGTGTTAGGTCTTCTGTTTAAGTCTTTAATCCATCGAAGGGGGGCACAGAGAAGATGGGCTTCTAACGATAGGAGAATTTAGTGGTAAGCAACACTTAAATATTCATCTGCAGATTATCCTACAGAAAGCGGGTGGATTTTCCTGACACTCTTGAGGCCTAGGGGCTCCTTCTTTCCTCTTCTAATCTCCACTTGAGGAATAAAGAAGTGATTTAGAAATAAGCCAAGGAAAAGCAAATCAGATATGTCAATGGATATAAAAGGAGACACTAAGTAAATGTCCTTTGAACCTCCCAAATAGGGCTGTTCATCTGCTACTCACCTGAGAAATTCTGAGTCTATGGGGCAGACCACCAGGTGTGCAATTTGCATGGGAAACTTCAGAGCTCCTGGAAGAAGCAGAAGCAGCCTGGACTGAAACGGAAACTCTCAAGCCAAGAGTGAGTCATAAGCTCTCTGCATGTTCAGTGTGTGGGGTCTGACATGGAGCACCGGCTAGGGAGCAGAAGGAATGAGGAGTTGTGAGTCTAACACTAGGGCTTGCCCACAAATGCCCTCCAGCCCAGGCTCTGTCCCACAGCATTGTGTAAGGCTTATTAGAAGTCTTAAGAAAGCAGATTATCTGGAAGCCAACACTCCCCTATGTAAGGATTAAAAAAAAAAAATCTTTCCTCTAACTTTCTTAGGTTCATGACTAAGGCCCCTATAACAAAAGGCACCTTAACAAGAGAAAAGCATACAAATTTACTTAATGTAAGTTTTACATGATACAGGAGCCTTCGTAAGGAAATGAAGACCCAAAGAAATGGCTAAACCTGCCTATTTTTATGCTAGCTTTGATGAAGATTGGACAGTCATGGAGAAATAGATTTGGACAAAGTAAGTATGCTCTAATGGTGGTAAACTCAGAGGAACTTAGCAAGACCTATTTCTTCTGTGTGAGCCTTCATCTTCTGAGATAAAGATGTTCCCTTCCTCTGTGTAAAGAGAAGGCAACTCTCACATGAGGATTTTATGACCCTACTTCAGGACAGAAAGTTTGGGAGTAACTTTCCTGCTTCTGCCATTTTCTCAAATGCCAAGTTGCCATGTTTTGAGGTAGTGCTCCTGAACCCCAAAGCCCACCTGAAGGAACAGTGTTAACACAGGAGAAAAATGCCAGTGCAAGGAGGAAGTGTTAGGTTTCAAGACTTGGGATCCATTCCAGTAATAGGAAGACTGTGATTCAACTGTTTCCTAAGACCCTGGCCATAGATAACAAGGGAAACCAGTCAATGTAACGTGAAGCATCACCAAAGAGAATGTTTGGAGCCTCGAATGTTCCTCAGCTCTCACTATGAATGCTTCAAGACAGGCTGCTCAGTCCTCAGCTCCTGCAGAACTGCATTTGGGTTCTTTCACAAAGTCTTGTTAACTGAAGGGCCCTTTGTGGCCTCACTCATACTCAGCTCACCTGGTTCTGAGAGCAAGGACACCTATTCAAGGATAGGACAAGTGGCCTTGGTTTTCCCACCTCAGACAGTTCTCCAGAGCTAGTGATCATCTTGCAATGAAGTTCCTCTAATCACAAAAGTCAGTGGGAAAAATTACTTCCTAACAAAGCCCACGTCCCATGAGAGGTTAGCTCATCACATGAACAGTGTAAAAGAAAGAATTAACTTATAAATGAGCTGCTGTATCCTTTCTTCATAAATCAAGCTTAGTACTAATGAAGGCCACAAGTTTATACAGAAATAAACAAAAGGTAGAAGGTGAATGTGTTCAACTGTAATATCTGTATCCCACTTTAAGAATTACATGAAAACAAAGAAATAGGGAGTGGTGATTCAGATAAATACTTTACATCATAAAAAGCAAAGGCTCTTTAAATATGAGGGCTCCCTGGCGCTATAGAGTTTATTTTTTAAAAAACATTAACTACAGATCTAACACTGAATATTAATGAAAGTAAAAAGCCTGTGACATGAAAATGCAAATCAATGTGAAGCACAATTTCATTTATAAAAATGTCATTAATATGCAAATTTTCAGTAACATAGCTACCTCATAAAAGAAGATGTGCCTAGGCTCTGTAAAACCAGAAGGTTCTAGGGTAGCTGCTCCTCATTAGAAAATAATTTTCACAGGCCAGGCATAGTGGCTTGTCCCTATAATCCCAGCACTTTGGGATTTGGTTTGAGGTCAGGGGTTCCAGACTAGCTTAGGCAACATAACAAGACCCTACCTCCAAAAACAAAACAAAACAATAAAGCCAAGCAAGGGTGGTAGTGTGTGTCTGTAGTCCTAGCTACTTAGGAGGGTGAGGCTGGAGGATCACTTGAGCCCAGGTGCTTAAGTTTTCAGTGAGCTAGGACCGAGCCACTACTCCAACCTGGGCAACAGAAAGAGACACCATTTCAATCGTCATCATCATCATGAAAAAGAAAAATAGGAATTGCTCAAACTGACTTAAGAACGAAAACTACCAATAACACTGAAAGGTCCTGAAAAGTTTTCAGTGAATCTACTCCCAAAGAAACTTCATGCCTAGACAAACTTAAAAGTGAATAATATTGAACACTGATGCAGACATTTCATATACTACTTTAACAGTTCCATAATATTTTTAAAAGCGGAATCATCTCCAGTTGTTTTATAAAGCTAACAGAATATCAAGATTGAAATTTGGGGTTGAAACAAAATTATAGGCCAATCACTCTCACTTAGAAATTCATTTTTAACCCTTGGGAAAAAAGCAGTATTTTAAAAAATACGCTGCTCATGGTAGGTTTGTAGCAGGAATGAATCCATATGGTTTCCCTTTGGAAAACTGACGACTTTAAAATACCATATCAAGAGGTCAAAAAAGGAATAGGTACTTTAAAAACAAATAAAATTCAACACTTACTGCCAATTTAAAGGGGCTAGGGTTCCTTAACATGATTTTTCAAAAACAAAGTTTGTTCAATCTTTCACTATAAAGAGAATTCCATTAAAGTCAGAATTAAAACAGGATAACATTCAACTATTATATTATTCTAGATGTCCTAGCAAAGCAAAAACAAATGAAGCAAAACTACCATCATTATCCGTGGATGATATTATCTAAATAGAAGAACCAGGAAAATCAACTAAGCCAATGAAACATAAGAGGATTCAATAAATTGCTGAAATATAACATAAACCAAAATAAATACCTTTGGCATAGACCAGAAATAATCGCCTAGAAAATTTGGAAAATATCCCAATCACAAAAGGAGAAAGGAGAAGACTCAGAAATAATCTTAATAAGTTTTAGCAGGATCTATTATGAAGAAGACCACAAACCTTCATTAAGTAATGAAAGATTTTGAATACGCTAAGAAAAAAATACCATATTCTTGAATAGAAAGACAATATTACAAGAATGTCAATTATTTACAAATTAATTTATAAGTTTATTACAATTCTAAAAACACTCATGATTTTTTGAAAGTAGCCAATTTCAAATATACATCTGGAAGAATAAACCAGTAAGAATGGCCTAAGAAAGGTCTGAAAACAAAGAACAATAACTTACTCCAGATACTTAAGCATTTTATAAATCACAAATAATTAAAACAGTATAGTAGTGACGTAAGAATTGGTTGAGAAATCAAACAGAATGTAAGAATCCAGTACGTTAGGCCAGGCACCCTGGCTCACACCTGTAATCTCAGAACTCTGGGAGGCCAAGGCAGGAAGACTGCTTGAGTCCAGGAGCTTGAGACCAGTCTGAGCAACATAGAGAGATCTTGTCTCTATTTTTGAAAAAATAAAAATTTTTAATTTTAACAAAAGAATTCAGTACATGATCAAGACTGCATCATAATTATCATAATGGCCTGTAATCTCAGCACTCTGGGAGGCTCAGACAGGTGAATCACTTGAGGCCAGGAGTTTCAGACCGGCCTGACCAACATGGTGAAACCCCATCTCTACCAAAAATACAAAAATTCGCCGGGTGTGGTGGCGCACACCTGTAATCCCAGCTACTCAGGAGGCAGAGACTTGAGAATTGCGAACCCAGGAGGCGGAAATTACAGTGAGCAGAGATTGTACCACTGCACTCCAGCCTGGGTGACAGAGCAAGACTCTGTCCCAAATAAAATAAAATAAAATAAATAGATGTAATTTTTAGTTACCTATTTGTGAAAAAGTAACTCTTCATATCACATCATATACTAGATACACTTGAGATGGATTAAGGGCTATTCAACTTGCTGAGAGTAGTGCAGAAAGACGGAGCTCCTCCTTTGGAAGTGTTAACTGGCACAGCCTTCCGGAGAGCAGCCTGGGTCCTTCTATTAAGCACCTAAAAAATGGTTGTGTGGTTTTACTCTATAATTCCTCTTCTAGAAATCTTTCTGAGAAAAACAACCAACAATCCAAATGCATTCTTTACAAAGTAAATGAGCTAAGCATTCAACTCACGACATTGAAATAAAATGAAACAGACAAAACCCGAGGAAACAATAAGGAAGGAAAGAATGAGATAAGGGCAGAAATCGATGCGTTAGAAAACAGAAAGAAATAACGGAGAAAATAAAGCCAAATGCTGAAAAGATTAGTAAGATCTCTGGCACCACTGATCAAAGAAAGAGAAAAAAATGGAAGAGAGGGAGAAGTGGAAAGAGAAAATGAGGAAGGAAGTGAAAGAGAAGATGCAGATAAAATATAAAATAAGAATAAAACAACCAAAAAATTTAAAAATAAGAATTATGAACCACAATATATAATCAAACTGAAAATGTACAGAAAGTATATAGATTCCTAGAAAGCTATAAAATGCCAAATGGGTACAAGAAGAAATAAAACAATAGGTGGTAAATTGAAACAGTCAGAGACTTCCCCTCCTAGATTTAAAAACAAACAAACAAACAGGTGATCTCCTTCTATCACCAGGATTTTCAATGATGTGAATTCAATAGTTTTTATTCTGAGTATTATTAAATTGATATGGCCAGAAAAATATATGGCACTCTTTTAGGCAGAGGCATCAGTTCTTTCAAGGCCTATTACACAAGCCATCTGATGCATGGCATATGGCATTTTCACATTAAATGTAAACAGAGAGGGTTGGGACATGGGGGCCCATGCCTGTAATTCCAGTACTTTGGGAGGCTGAGGCAGGTGGATTACCTGAGGTCAGGAGTTGGAGACCAGCCTAATATAGTGAAACCCCCATCTCTACTAAAAATACAAAAAGTAGCTGGGCATGGTGGCATGTACCTGTAGTCTCAGCTACTTGGCAGGCTGACACAAGAAAACTGCTTGAACCTGAGAGGCAGAGGTTGCAGGGCGGTGAGCTGAGACCATGCCACTGCACTCCAGCCTGGGCGGCAGAGCAAGCCTCCATCTCAAAAAAAAAAAAAAAAGTAAACAGAGGGACATAAAAAGCTCTATGTCTACTAAACCATAAGGCACCAACCTAATGCAATAGCTATGGATTAGCCACAGTACTGCAGAGTACCAGGGGCAAGGTCACTCAGCATAGCAGATTCACCATCACCACCCCAAATACTTCCATGTGACTTCAAGATACTCTAATTTGGTAGAGTTAGGGGAAAGAAGTGGTATTCTGTTGAGTCCCTGCTGTGGATTTGCTGAGAGATTCCACTTGACTAAGGCTGTTAAAATCAGTCGGCAGTCTCCAACCACATGACAACCGCACTACTGTTAGAGACAGCAGTGAATGAGATGCCTGCTCTGTGCCCAGGGAGAGTAGCCATGCAGATGCTCACCAGAGACATTTCACTTAACAAATACACTTGGAGCCTCTAGTCTATTCTAGGCAGCACATTTGCTCCAGACACGAATGCCCTAAAAAAGTTCACAGCAGAGACAATTTTTCCAGTGACCTACTTCCACAATGTGGGTAATGCACTTTTTCCTGAATTAGAAAGTGAGATTGGAACCAAGAAAGCTCAATATTGCACCAGTTAAACATACTTAGGCATGGCAGGGGGATCTGGCTTCTGTGAGCTAAACTGGCAAAAGCATTTTGAGGAAGGTATTTCTTCAGAATGGCCTAACAAACACTTTAGCACTGACAATAAAAGGAAAGTCATTAAAGATAAACGAAGCTTCAGGCTAGGGAGTGGCCAGGAATAAGCCACACAGCATGACAGCATCTGGACAGGCTGCGGTGCAGAAAAGTTTTGTCCTATCCACAAAGAGGCCCCTCACACCATTCCTGGAAGCTACCACAACACCAAAAGTAGAGTTGTAGAGTCCTAGGTTTAAGCTTCAGCTCTATTGGTTATTAGATATATGACCTTGGACAAGTAATACCTTTGAGCTTCAGTGTCCTCCTGTGGGTAAAGAAGTATAATACCCTTTGTAGTAGAGAAAGTCCAGAGGTGGCGGTCATCAAACTCTTCTCTTCCTCTATATGCTGCTCCACCTGTAAAAAGGTGCAATCTTTTCTCCCCTTCAGTCTGAACTGGCCCTGTGATTTGCGTCAACCAATAAATGAGGCGGAAGTGACCTGTGTAACTTCCCAGGCTGCACACACATCTGGAACCCAGCTGCCCTGTTACAAATCTAAGAAATGTAAGCCACGTGAAGCCATTTAGAGAGAACCACAGTACTCCAGTTGACAGCTCCCAGCTGAGCTCTCAGCTGACAGCCAGCACCAACTGCCAGCCACATGAGTGAGCCACGCTGGATGAGTGAGCCCAGTCGAGCCACCAGATGACTGCAGCCCCAGCTGTTAATACATGAAACAAGAGAAATGCCAGCTGAGTCCAGGCCAGATATATTAATATCAAAATCTCACAGAATACAAAAATCAATGTAATCCATCACATTACATTGAAATGTAAATGTAAAGAAGGCTAAAGAAGAAAAATAAAATGATCAAGAGATGCAGAAAGAACACTTGACAAAATCCAGCATACACTGTGTTGGTTAGTGCTATGTGTCAACTCGACCAGGCCAGGGGGTACCCAGATTAAACACTATTTCTAGGTGTCTGTGAGGGTGTTTCTTGATGAGCTAAGCATTTGAATTGGATAGGACAGATTGCCTTCTTTAAGGTGGGTGGGCACTATCCAATCCATTGAGGGTCTAAATAGAACAAAAGGAGGAAGAAGGAAGAATTCACTCTTATTTCTGGTTACTGCTTGAGCTAGACCATCCCAGCTCATCTCCTGCCCTCAGACTGGGATTTGCATCACAGGCTACCCCAGTTCTCAGGTCTTTCGACTTAAGTTGAATTGCACCACTAGCTTTCACAGGTCTACAGCTTGCAGACAGCAGATTATGGAACTTCTCAGCCTCTATAATTGTGTGGGCCAATTCCTTGGAATAAATCTCCTTTTAAATCTATATGTAGCCTATTGATTCTATTTCCCTTGAGAATCCTGACTAATACAGCCATTCATAACAAAAGCTCTCAGAAAACTAGGAACAGAGGGGAACTTCCTTACCTAGATTTTAAAAAGGCATCTATAAAAATCCCATAGCTAACATAATACTTAATGGTGAGAAACTAGAAGTTTTCCCAGTTAAATTAGGAGTTAAGGCAAGGATATTCTCTCTCATCTCTTTTTCAACATTGTACTGGAAATCCTAATTAATACAATACAACAACAACAAAAAAGAAAATGTATATACAATTGAGAAGGAAGAAATAAAATCATCTTCGCAGATGCCATTATTATCTATGAAGAAAATCTAAAAGACCTGTCAGAAAAACTCCTGGAATTAATAAGCAATAATAACAAGATTGCAGGATTCAAGGTTACTATACAAAAGTCAATTGCTTTCCTATATATCAGCAATGAAATAAGTAGAATTTGACATTTAAAACAGTATCATTTACACTGTCACCCAAAACATGAAATACTGAGATATAAATTGAATAAAATATGTATAAGATCTATATCAGAAAAATAAAACTGATGAAAGAAATCAAAAAACTAAATAAATGGAGAGAGAGTCCATGTTCATGGAAAGAAAGACTCAATACTGTCCAGATGTCAGTTCTTCCCAACTTGAACTTGATCTATAGATTCAATGCAACTCCAGTGAAAATCCTGGCAAATTCCATTGTCTGAATGTACCAGTTTATTAATCCATTCACCTGATTAATGACATCCTGGCTGCTTCCAATTTTAAGCAATTATAAATAAAACTGCTATAAACATCTTTTTTTTTTTTTTTTTTTTTGAGACAGAGTCTCACTCTGTCACCCAGGCTGGAGTGCAGTGGCACGATCTTAGCTCACTTCAACCTCTGCCTCCCAGATTCAAGCAATTCTCTTGCCTCAGCCTCCCAAGTAACTGGGACTACAGGCATGTACCATCATGCCCAGTTAATTTTTGTATGTAGTAGAGAAGGAGTTTTACCACGTTGGTCATGCTGGTCTTGAACTCCTGACCTCATGATCGGCCCACCTCAGCCTCCCAAAGTGCTGGGATTACAGGTGTGCACCACCGCACCTGGCCTAAACATTTTATTTTATGGCTAAAGTTATTTTGTGGATATCAACAAACTGATTCTAAAGTTTATACAGACAGGCAAAAGACCCAGAATAGACAACATAAATAACAAAGTCAGAAGACTGACACTACCTAACTTCAAGACTTACTGTAAAGCTACAGTAATCAAGATATTATGGTATTGGTGTAAGAAAAGACAAAAAGAGCAATAGAACATAATAGGGAGCCCAGAAATAAACCCACAGAAATATAGCCAACTGAATTTTGACAAAGGAGCAAAGGCAAAACAGTGAAGAAAAGAGAGTCTTTTCAACAAATAGCGCTGGAACAACTGGACATCTACCTGCAAAAAATGAATCTTAACACAGACCTTACACCTTTTACAAAAATTAACTTAAAATGAATCATAGGCCTAAATATAAAACTACAATCTTCTGGAAGATAACACAGGAGAAATTATAGGTGATGTTGGGTATAGTGATGACTTTTTAGATAACAAGACTGAAGGCACAATCCTTAAAAGAAATAATTGATAAGCTAGACTTGATTAAAATTTAAAAACTTCTATTTTTCTAAAAACACTGTCAAGAGAATGAGAAGACAAGCCATACACTAAGAGAAAATATTTGCAAAAGACACATCAATCCAATTTAAAAATGGGCAAAAGAACCAAACAGATACCTAACTAAAGATACACAGATGACAAATAGCCATATAAAAAGATGCTCCATATCGTATGTCCCTAAGAAAATGCAGGTGTGTTTCATTACAGAAAAACAATGAGGTGCTACTACATACCTATTAGAATGGACAACATCCAGAACTGTGACTGTACCAGTTGCTGGCAAGGTGTAGAGAACAGGAACTCTCATTCACTGCTGATGGAAATGCAAAATGGCACAGCCACTTTGGAAGACAGTTTGGCAGTTCCTTACAAAAATATTCTTACTACTGATCCAGCAGTTGCACTCCTTGGTATTTATCCAAAGGAGGTAAAAACGTACATCCATTCAAAAACATACGCATGATCTTTATAGCAGCTTTATTTGTAAGTGCCAAAACTTGGAAGCAACCAACATATCCTTCAGCAGGTGACTGGATTAATAAACTGTGGTTTTTCTAGAGCACAAAATATTACTTAGTAATAAAAAGATAGGAGCTATCAAGCCAGAAAAAGACACTGAGGAGCCTCAAATGCTTATTTCTAAGTGAAAAAAGCCAATCTGAAAAGGCTATATCTTGTATGACTCCAAAAAAAGGCAAACATATGACATTCTAGAAAAGGTAAAAAACTATGGCCACAGTAAAAAGATTAGGAGTTACCAGAGGTTGGCGGGGAGGGACGGGTGAGTAGGTGAAGCACAGAAGTGTTTTAGGGCAGTGAAACTGCTCAATATACTATAATGGTGAATATGTAGCATTACACTAAAGAATGTACACCACACCAAGAGTGAACCCTATTGTAAAGTATGGACTTTGGTCAATAACGATGTGTCAATGTAGGTTCATCAACTGTAACAAATGCACCCCTCCAGTGCTGCACGCCGATAGTTGGTGAGGCTATGTATATATAGGAGCATGGGGTATATGGGAGCTCTCTGTACTTTCTGCTCAATTTTTCTGTGAACCAAAAACTGTTTTTGTTATTGTTGCTGTTTTCTGAAACATGGTCTTGCTGTATTGCCCAGGATGGTCTTAAACTCTTAAGCTCAAGTGATCCTCCTGCATTAGTCTCCCAAATAGCTGGGACTACAGGAGTACACCACCATGCCTGGCTTTAAAACTACCTTTAAAAAATAAAGTATATTCAAAACAGAGTGTGTGTGTGGTGGGGTGGGATCTCACAGAACAGTGAGAGATAATACGAGGTTGTTTAAAAAAAAAAAAAAAAACAAAGCTTCGGGGCAGCTTGCTGTGCAGAAATGAGTAACCAAGATACCCTTCTATGGAGGAGACTGCCAATTACCCGCTCATGTCCCTTCTTGCTTTCTTCCTCTACAATAGAACCCTTGTGCTTTGGCTGGATAAATGGCCTCCTAACCAAAGATTACATTTCCTAGCTCCCCTCTCAGTGAATGAGGCCACAGGACTAGGTTCTGATGAGTAGCACTTGAATGGATATAAGAAACTTCCAAGTCAAGTTCTGAAAGGGAGAGGGCCTGTCCTCCCCTTCCCTTCCATCCTTCCTGCTGGTCAAAAAGCAAACACGACAGCAAGAGCTGGAGCAGTTACCTTACAAAAGGTAGGACAACATATTGAGGACAGCAGGGGAACATGGGAGAAGGAACCAGGGTCTCTGATGCTAGCTAGACACCACACTAGCCATGGACTACAGTTACTTTGAAGGCTAAGTTTCTGCAGCCAAGCTTGTTTTCTAAATAATATCCTATCTCACAGGGCTGTGCTAAAGATCAAGTGAGACAAGGTACATGAAGTATCTAACATACAGTGCCTGACACAGAGCAGATTAGTTCCTTCTACATGGACTCTGAGAGCTCAGAGGCTCTAGCAAGGGAAAGCAGCTACTTAGTCTTGACCAAAAAGCACTGCTCATCTACTTTAGATGGTCAGTTCCTGCAACCAAGCCCATGGCTATGAGTGGGACACATTCAGAATGCAGAGAAAGGTCAACCCTGGTGATCCATAGGGTAGCGGATGCTGAAGGCAGAGCCTTCTCAACTGCACTTCCCAAAAACTACCTTTGTCATTTTAAATGACTGCATTACTTTCAATATGCAGTCCTGCTTTCAAGATAAGACCAAATATACAACACAGGTCTTTCACAGCCTATCCCTGCTCTTTGATCTAAGCTCAACTCTTCAACTCCCTCATCACACTCTGCACTGTAGTCCTGCTGAGAGGTTTGTAGTTCCCTGATCATAGTAAGCTATCCCCAACAGCATTTACCTGCAAACTTATCTCTGTTTAGAGTTCCTCTGCTCACTTCTCTACCTGGCTGACTCTTGTTCTTCTTAAGACAAGGCTCAGTAATCACTATCACCTCTAGGATGCTCTCCTACCTAGGGCAGAGACTGCTCATGGTCTCTCCAAAATTCTTTCTCTTTCTTCCATAAAGTAACAAGTTTTAGGCCAGGCAGAGTGGCTCATACCTGTAATCCCAGCACTTTGGGAGGCTGAGGTGGGAAGATCAGCTGACATCAGGACTTTGAGACCAGCTGGCCAACATAGTAAAACCCTGTCTCTACTAAAAATACAAAACTTAGCCAGGTGTCATGGCAGGTGCCTGTAATCTCAGCTACTCAGGAAGCCAAGGCAGGAGAATTGCTTGAACCTGGGAGGCGGAGGTTGCAGTGAGCTGACATCACGCCATTGCCCTCCAGCATGGGTAACAAGAGCGAAACTAGGTCT
>CAUYQU010016150.1:0-37025 GCA_963574635.1 Cheracebus regulus
ATTTCATATTGTGGCAAAAACCAAAGAAAATTCATCTTTTCATTTTTAATGGCGAATGTAGGGTTCAGCCTTTTGTAGGTTCAATGAATGAATGAATGAATGAAGAAATAAAGAAATAAATGAGTGGTTCTGTATAAAAACAGTACCCAATTTTTCTTTTTTTCTTCATAAATGTGAGACCTACTCATATGCTTACTGGCTTCAATTTTCAAATGGCCTAAAATTGATCTTCTCAAATTTGTTTCCCTAGAGTAATTAACAGTATGAGTTATGTCAAGCAAAAGTCAAACAACAAGTATGACTTGTTTTCCTGAAGTGCCAATGAAAGAAATTGACAACATAGATAATATTTTTATTAAAACAAACATGGTAAAATTAACAAACTAACTTTACATCCTAAGGAACTAGAAAAAGAACCAAATAAAATCTAACAGAAGGAAGGAAATACTAAAGACAAGAGAAGAGATATATAAAATAGAAAAAGGTAGGAAAAAACAACAAAACAATTGAGTTGGTTCTTCAAAAAAGGTCAACAAAATTGAAAAACATTCAGCTAGATTTACTAAGAAAATTTTAAAAATGAGAAGACGCAACTGAAATCAGAAATGTAAAAACATGTAAATAAAAAACAGTATGAGAAAGTAGTATAAAAAGTTGTATGCCAGCAAGTTAGATAACCTAGATAAAATGGACAAATATATAGAAACACATAACCTACCAATACTGAATCATGAACGAATCTTTTAAAAAATTTTTATTTTTATTTTCTGTGGGTATATAGTAGGTATATATATTTATGGGGTATATATTAGTCTGTTCTTGCATTGCTATAAAGAAATACCTGAGACTGGGTAATTTATAAAGAAAGGAGGTTTAATTGGCTCATGGTTCCACAGGCTGTATAGGAAGCATAGTATTGGCATCTGCTCAGCTTCTGGGGAAGCCTCAGGAAACTTATAATCATAGCAGAAGGGAAAGGGGGAGCTGGCACTTCACATTGTTAGAGCATGAGGAAGAAAGAGAAGGTGTGTGGGGAGCGCTACAAACTTTTAGACGACTAGATCTTATGGGAACTCATTCACTCTACAGTACCAAGGGGGGATGGTGCTAAATCATTCATGAGAACTTCACCCCCATGATCCAATCACCTCCCACCAGATCCTACTTCCAACACTGGGGATTACAATTGAATATGAGATTGAGTGGGGAAACCAATTGAAATCATATCAGGGTACATAAGACGTTTTGATATAGGCATGCAATGTGAACTAACGAATTATGGATGAGTCTTGAAAACAATATGGTAAGTGAAATAAGCCAGGCATAAAATGGCAAATATTGTGTGATTCTACTTATATGAGGTTCCTAGAGGAGTCAAATGTATAAATCCAGAAAGTAGACTGGTGGGTGCTAGGGGCTGGAGGAGAAAGGAATGGGGAGTTATTGTTTAATAGGCAGAAAGTTTCAGCTGGGGAAGATGAAAATACTCTGGAGGCAGATGGTGATGATGGCTGTATAACAAAATGAATGTACTTAATACCACTGAACAGCAAACTTATAAATGATTAAAATGGTATATTTTATGTATATTTTACCACAATAAAAACATTTGAATATATTTTACACTGATTTTCCAAGCCGAACCCAAGACTTCAGAGTCATACTGACCTATCTGGAAACCACCAACAGACTACCACAGCTTCAAATTCCCCAGAGATGACTATTGACTTTTCCCCGCTGTTAGGTCCACTTCTGTATCAAAGTTTGATAAGCCATGTTCTAAAAAGTAAAAGCAATGACTTAACAGACAAGGCAAGTGATAATTTTATTTCTCACAGGTGTTCAATTTTGAGTTGACCCCAGATGACGTGAAAGCCATTAATGGCCTCAACGAAATTTTCACTATCTTGACCCTCCATTGTAAGTACTTGCCTGTGTGTGTCTTCTGTTGCTTTCTGTGATTTGTTGGGCAGAGGAGCAGGTCCATGTACACCAATGCCAAGAGCAAGAAGCTGTTCTCAGGATAAAAAAGAAAAGAAAAAAGATAAAATCTCCTCCTAGGACTTTAAACTGTTTGTTGACTGTTCTTTCAACTGCGGGGTTATAGGGACAATGACTGATTTCCCAAGAAATCTGTTTGCCAACTAAATATTTGCAAATTATGCATCTGACAAAGGGCTAATATCCAGAATCTACAGGGAACTAAAAAAGGCCCAACGGCAACAATAACAAAACATGTAACCCCATTATAAAAGTAGGCAAAGGACATCAACAGACATTTTTAGACTTATGAGCACCTAACACATATATGAAAAAATGCTCAGCATCATTAATCAGAGAAATGCAAATTAAAACCACAAGGAAATACCATCTTACACCAGTCAGAATGGTTATGAAAAAGTCCTGAGACAACAGATGTTGGCAAGCATGCAGAGAAGAGGAAATGCTTATGCACGGCTGGTGAGAAAGTAAATTAGTACAACCTTTATGGAAAACAGTGTGGAGGTTTCTCAAAGAACTAAAAATAGAACTACCATTTGATCCAGCAATCCCATTACTGGGTATCTACCCAAAGAAAAAGAAATCATTAAATTAAAAAGGCACCTGCACTTGTATGTTTATCACAGCACTCTTCACAATAGCAAAGATATGAAATCAGACAAAATGTCCATTAATAGATAACTGGATAAAGAAAATGTGATGTGTATGTATCATGGAATACAACTCATGCATAAAAAGAATGAAATCATGCCTTTTGCAGCAACATGGATGGATCTGGTGCCATTATCCTAAGTGAAATAACTTAGAAACAGAAAGTCGAGTACCACATGTTCTCAGTTCTCACTTATAAATGGAGGCTAAACAGTGGGTACACATGGATATACAGTGTGGAATAACAGACACTGGAGACTCTAAAAGCTAGGAGGGTGGGAGCCGGGTGTCGATTGAAAAATTACCTATTTGGCACAAAGTTCACTATTTGGGCGATGGGTACACTAAAGACCAGACTTCAGCTGGGTGCGGTGGCTCATGCCTGCAATCCCAGCGCTTTGGGAGGCCAAGGTGGGTGGATCACTTGAGGTCAGGAGTTTGAGACCAGCCTGGCCAACATGGTAAAACGCTGTCTTTACTAAAAATACAAAAATTAGCCAGGAGTGGTGGTGGGCACCTATAATCCCAGGTACTCTGGAGGCTGTGGCAGGAGAATTGCTTGAACCTGGGAGATGGAGGTTGCAGTGAGCCAAGATCATGCCACTTCACTCCAGTCTAGGTGAAAGAGCAAAATTCCATCTCAAAAAAAAAAAAAAATGACCAGACTTCACCACTATGTAATATATGTCAGAAAGCTGTACTTGTAACCTTTACATCTGCAAGAACAACAAAATAAAATGAAAATAAAAAAGCAGCAGCAATTCCAGCAGACCTTGCCCATTGTATTTTCTGCTTGCAAATTTTCCTAACTTGCTTCAGTGTAAATCCATTAGATACCAGGTGGGATGGCACAGTCGTGAGAGTCTGTCCCTGCAGCTGTCACAACTCAATCCAACTTAATCTAACTTAATTTCAGAGAGTCTCTTGTTTGGGGTAGTCTCTAGCTAACTGTATTCTCCTTCCATTGATGGAGCTATTTCTGTCTTATTATTTTACAAGAATTAATTGCACCACAGTTTCAGTTGTTGCCCAGAATTTGTTCAGGGCCCTTTCTGCCTATAAAATCTTCTTCACTAATGAGGGCTGTGATCTTTTTCATGCTCTTCAGCTCTTTGAGACTTTTCCACTTCCCCCTAGAGATGCTGATTTTTCTAGGCAAGAAATTGCAGTTTCTGTATCTCCTTATGGATTTATATATACCTCCCCTGTTTAAAAATCAGGGCTGGAAGTAAATTAAGCATATAATGGCTTGAGTTCATATGAGTCACCAGTCCATGTCTCAGAGTAATTGTTTTTCAACGATTTCCCAGGTGAAGTAATGTTGGTCACCTATGGAATAGAGTTTTGCAGGCTTAACGAGCTCTTCTGTTTTTGTTATCCAAAAACTCATCAGCACTGCCAAGAAGTGTTTGGTTTTCCACTGGTGTCACATGGAATGGAGCTGGGTGTTCAAAGGTTCTGGCATGGCCACTGGGCCACATGCCATTCCCAGGGGGTGGAATGTGTCCTCTCTTCTCAGAAATTAACACCAGAAGACTCACCCTCTTTCTTATTTACATAGTTTAAAAAGATTAATTCCAAGACAAAGAGTACATAGCTGATTCCCACATGGGATGTAATTAAGAGCCCAGCCTCTGAAACCAGATTTCCTGAGTCAAATTCTACTTATATCACTTAATAGCTGGGTATTTGTGGGCAATTTCCTTAACTTCTCTATTCCTTGGTTACCTCTTCTATAAAATGGAAACAATGGTAAATGCTACCTTTCTGTGAAGATTGAGTTAAAATGTGTAACATACTTATAGAATAGTACCTGACACACAGAAAGCATCCAGTTAGTACTAGGGAATGTTAGGGATTGGTGTTGGAACATGGATAGAATTCCTAAGTGGCAGAGGCCATATGTGACAGAAATGCACACTAAAAATTGTAATTTTCCTTGTTCTCCATGTGTTCAAAGTACCAGAAACCAGTTGATGAAGAGAAGCTTCCAGTCTAGCACCAGCCTCCTAGTGACGACTGGCAGGCCATGGAAACCGGAGCTGGAGTCACACCCATCAGTACTCTCTGGCCAGAGCTCGAGTAGGGAATCCCACGGGGAGTGACAATGACCACAGCACTGTGGATGTCACATCATCTAATGTTGCTAACCTACGTCTGGATAGTTGATTTGCCCCAGTGTATGGATATGTAAAAGAATTCAGTCCTGTGAAGATATGCTGCATAACAAGCAAAAGGAAACACAATGAGGACACAGAGTCTTGATCAATTTCATGACGTAAAATGAAAATGTGTCCTAACCCACCCAGAGCCTGTCACATCACATGTCACTCCATGTGCCTGCCTGTCCCATTTCAACTTGAGTGTTTAAGCGCAAAACCAAGTCTTCCTCATCCTTATAACTAAGGATAACAACAAAGAAAGCTTATTGGAGAGCTGGGGTGGTGCTTGAAGCATTGTTTTAGACACATAAAGTTTAAGGTGCATATTACATGTTTACATAAAGGAAAAACAGAAGAGAGAGAAAAGACAGAGAAAGAAAAATATGCTAAAATGTGAATTGTATAATTGATTAAAGTTGGGAACTAATAAATAGTATCTAAATGCACAGTTCCAAAACTGTGCACCTAGTCACCCTGAGGACCCACAGCGAACTCACAGGAATGCCATGGGCCATTTCACCAAGGACATACAAATGGCCAATAAGCCCATGAAAAGATGCATCATTAGGCAGTAAGGAATTGTAATTAAATCCACAATGAGACACCATTTAACACCCACTACAATAGCTGTTACAACTACAGGGGCAGACGAAAACCATATCCTGACGAGGGTGTGGAGAAACTGGAAACTGACACATGCCTGATGGGACTGTAAGCCTGTGTACTTCGGGGAACAGTTTCTCAAAACAATTAAACATAAACTGCCACCAGTCAGCGAGCCCCTGCCATCCTCCCCAAGGTCTGTTGCTCCTTAATGCCCATCCACACCTCCTGCATCTGCTTCCTGCTTTTTAAGCCTTTGATTGTCACTTATCCTTGGATTTTCCATTCAAATAAAATGAGAAAGTGCCACTGAGCAGAAGCAGCTACTGAAACAAGTGTCTGATTTTCTCCTAGTCTTAAAGTCAGGAGAGATGCTCACAATCATTTGATGCAGAGAGTCCCTTAAGGGCACACGTTTCCACTTCCCATATGGACCTTGGTCTGCAGGCCCCAGAAGAACTTACACAGAAATTCCCTAGAGAAAAGCAGGGCTTGTCAGCTTGTCCACTCAGAATGAAGAGGCAAGAGGCACAGAGCTATCAATTACCATCTGAAAAGGAATACTGCTCAAAAACGAGACTGCATAACCTCTGTGAAACTTTTTAAGCTTTGCAATTGCCCAGTGTTTGCTTATTTTTGCTACCCATGGTTTCCTTCCTCACTGTGATTATACAAAATTCAAGATGTCTTAAAATCAAAGACAGTAAAAGGCTGCCATCTCCTGTCAGAGCTGCAAATGCACTGAAACGAAAAGTCCTTCCCAGAGCCATCTGGTGGCAGGCTTCACTCACAGTTTTCATGCCAGGGAAGTAAATCCCTGCAAATACTGTAGTGGATCCTCATTGGCCAGCTACGGTGAGATATACAATGCATTATTGTTAACCAAGTCATGTTACTGTGCAATGGGGCGCTGAGACTCATTCCTCCCAATTGCAACTTTATCCTTGCTGACCAACCTCTTATCACCTACCCATCCCTGCCCTCCCCAGACTCTGATAACTGCCATGCTACTCGCTACTTTTAAGGTCAATGAAAAATGGTTTAGGTATAAGTGACAAGGAAAATTCACAAAATAGCAGTTAAATTTTTGACTCTGTGAGAGATAAAAGTCACACACCTACACACGTGCGTGTTCACAAGAGTCTTACATGCAGATGACTGTCACCTGCTGCATGTGCACTGTGCCACTTAATCCTAACACCTCTAGGTAGAGAGTGACAAAGAGTTTAAAGGTTTAAGAGGTTAAGTAATTTACACAAAGTCACACAGCTAATGAATGATAAGGAGTCATGGACATGGAAAAATTAAAAGTGCATGGTGGTAGAGCTGGGCCTGATCATATGATGGTGTCAGGAGACCTTCCCATTTCCTGGGTCCTTTGTGAACAGTCTTCTGATTAAACCCCTCCTTGGCAATTTGGTCAAACCATGACACCTCACCCTCAATCTTACCCCTACTAGGGTGAGCCTCCCATGAAGCTATTGTACCAGTCACATGTCTTTTCGTTCGCCTACAGCAAAGTCCTCTCTTGGGGCCAAGCCAGAAGGTTCCTACATGTCCCTGCACATCTGGAAGGCTAGGCAGGGAGGTGGATGGCAATGATACTGGTTGTACTAACAGTGCATTCTTGCTGGGACATATCCTGGGCCAGACACTGTCTCCACAATCAGGAGGCACTGCAATTCCTCCATTGAGTAGACAAGGACACTGAGGGCTGGGAGGTGAGGCAGTCCGCTCAGGATCACAGAGCTACAAAGGCACAACTTTTCTCTGCAGAACCCACACCCCTGACTCCGCTGGCATGCCTGTGATAAAGTGAAAATGGGAAGTGATGTGGAGGGGAACTCTCCCCAAACAGGCCCCTTCAGCCACTGGGCAACGCCTCCATGCCTTCCCTGAACCTGATGGAGAGGGAACAGGAAATGAGAGGCTCATATGGAGGCTGACTGACGTGTGGTCATAGGAAGAGGGAGGAGACCATGGAGCAGACATCATTTTTCTTCTGGCTTACTCATTTTGAATATGAGCCAAGGGCCTGTGAGTTGAGAAGTTATATCTCTGGAGATTTGGTGTGAATTTCAAGACACAGGAGCTAGGCCAGATTCGCTGAGCAGATAGCAAGAAACAGGGACCGTGGCCTCGAGATCACACAAGACCCATTAAACCACATCCTCCACCAACGCCTGGGTGTGAACACCACACTCTGCAGGGCCTCTTCCTGATAGGTGAAATTAAACAGGCTGATGAGCGGATGTGAGGAAATGAGCTGTATTTTCATCTCTGCTATAGGGGTTCCAGAGGTATAATCTGACTTATCAGAAGACCGTATTAAAAACTAGTATTTAGAAATTAACCAGCTACTTGGGAGGCTAAGGCAGAAGTATCACTTAAGCCCAGGAGGTGGAGGTTGCAGTGAGCTGAGATCACTCCACTACATTCCAGCCTGGGTGACATAGTGAGACTCTGTCTCAAACAAACAAACAAACAAACCAAAATTCAGATTTTTAAGGAGAAAAAAGCCTCTTTATTGAACTGAAACAGTGCTCCAGACTTATCCCATTTTCTTTCCCACTGGGGGAGGGGAAGGACTGCTTTAGAATAACCTGGGTGTCATTGGCAGGGCAGAGGAAGAAGTGAAGGTGACACAGGCTGGCCTGGGGCACAATTGGTGGAGCTGGGCAATGGGCCAGAGATGGATTACACTGTTTCCATTTAATTATTTAAGATGGCTTAAATAATTTCATAAGATAAGATTTTCTTAAAATGTGAAGGCAAATTTCATTCATGAGTATATCAGTGTCTTTTTTCAGAGTAGAGGCCACACAGGCTGTCTAGGAGAACATCCATTGACTTCACTTAAAACACACTCAATTCTCCAGATTACTCAGAGAAGGAGGCTTTTGCACTCTCCTTTGACTGTGTGGCTCCTGTTCCAGGCACAGCTGCCATTAACAGAGGAGGGTCAACATTGCTAACGGTGTCGGTGCATCTGGGCTGAGCAGAAACAAGGAAGGGGAAGTTGTCCTCAGTATTCTATGTGGAAAGGATAGTCTTTGTGATTTTTAGTTCTGAAAAACAGAAGAAGAAATCACAAATTGAAACAAAGAGTGATTATTTTTAAGAGAAACATTTTAAATGATATATACTTTTAACCTCCCCGTGAAATTAGCTTCACTCAGTGGCCCATTTTCAAATAGAAAAGAATTACAATGAGAAGGTTTAATTAATCTAAAATATATATGATAAAGACCTATTCAGGCACCAGCTATCCAATCTGTATAATTTTCCCTCAAGTTAAAAAGAAGGAGCCATATTTACATGGGGAACGTGGCCAGTCGGAGATTCCTGTCTAGGTTGAGGATGCTATCCATATTGTGCTGTGTTAATTCAAAATCAAACACCTGGAACCAAAATACAACGTTAATAGAAAACTTAATTCAACACACATTTAATGGGGCACATGTTACCTACATAGCACTGTGCTAGACCAGCAGGGGACACAAAGATGTAAAAGAAACACTTCATCAGACACTTGGAATTTCCCTGAATCACAACCTGGATTTCCCAAATGCCTTTTGATTTGGATCACGTGACTGGTGTTGGCTTGGCCCTGGCTACATTTAGGAAGCCTTGGAAAGATGGAATATATACTGCACTCATCTTAGTGGAATAAAGAACATATGAGAATAGTTAAAAGGTAAAGCACACAATTTTTTCCACTGACCTGCTACCCTCAAAAAATCCAACAAAACCATTTGTTCCATATACCTGCCAACTAGGGAGCCACTTGGCCCTGGGCCTATGAACTCTAACAGTACCCATATCACAGAGTGATCTGTTTTTCTTCCTCGAGAACAGTATTCTGGCCTGCCCCTCCCTCCCTTTTTATTGTTCCCACATACTGAGGAACAGGACCCATGGCCACAGCATCAGCGTCCACCCCAGCCTGGAAGTGGCTGTGTCCCATGGGGAGGAGGGGTGCATTGAGTGATTCCCAATGTGAGGAGCTGGAGCACCTCAGCCTCTCTCCCACAAAAGCTCTCCCCTTCTGAAGCCAGGAGAAAGTAGCCTCAGAGTGTCATCTGGAGGGAGTGGGGAGTGCTGGGGCCAAGGTAGGGGGATGCTTGCATTTAAGGGTAACAGTGAGTAATTCTAGAAGAGACCCTACAAAGGGCAGGTGCCTTGCAGCAGCAGTTCTTCATGGCACTGGGGCGACAGGAGGCGGGCCGGGCCAGCACCCTGCACTGAAAGCCCTGTGCCTGTGCCCCTCTGTGCCTTTGTTCTCCTGGCAAGTCTTGTGGACCTGGCTCCCACCTCCTCCTGACAGCATGGGCACTTCCACGGCCCCTCCTAACCCGCTGCTGCTTTCTGTCCTCAGCCATCAGATCACTTCTGCTTTGGCCCTCAGGTCTCACATCAGCCTGGTCCTGTCTCACTGCCTGGGGATGAGATTTGCCCTCAGTGTGCAGCAGACCTAACAGAGGAAGATGGCATCTCAGCTGGGCCTGAGGTCCCCATGTCATATTCACTGCCCCTAGGCCATGGGGATCCCAGGCATTGAGAGCCACAAGGGTGGAACTGGGGCCATCCCCCGAGCCTATGTCCCAGGAGCAATCCTGGCTGCCCTGCAGGGCACAGAGGGCACCTTAGGCCAGGCCCCCATGTGGGGCAGATGCCAGTCAGTCAGCAAGGCTCAATTCTAACCACTGCACAGACCTGCGGCCTCATTCTAAGAGGCCTGTCAGCAGCCATCACAGAGAACTGAGTTTACAGCTTAGCCAAATCCATACTCTTCAGGCTTTAGGTTGGCTGGTCACCCAGAGCTGCTCTGGGCCATTCAGAGAGTGGGATGCCTGAGGAAGGAGAGAAGTGCATTTGGCCAGCAGGTGAGCTGGATGAGGGCCCAGAAGGGAGAGCGCTATGGACACCATGAGGAGCCTGCCCATCCCCGGGTCCTCCCATCATGGGTGGCCTGCCTCTCCTGCCAATGGCAGGGCTATGCCCACCTGCAGCCAGCCTGACATGCACAGCGAGCCTGAGGGCACAGGCACTGCTACAGATGGGTCAGTCAATACATTTGATGGAAATGCTCACTTAGGACAACCAAATCGAGCCCTGACGCAGCAGTGCCTTGTGGAACTCATGAGTAGCTCAGACCAAGAGGGAGCTGACTCCTGGACACCAGAGCATGTTGTCTATCAAAATGCAGCTGTGCGGCTGGCTGCAGGCTCACACACACACCCGTGCTGACATAACCAATGGGGGTGGGCTGCCCCTGATGCTTGTCACTGCCTGTGAGATCACCACAGGTGACATCTGGGACTGGGGGTGACTGGCAACTAAGAGCATCAGGTACTTCCTCCCGCCAGGCACTATGCCACCCCTTCACTGTGTCATTACATTTCACCCTCACAGTGGTCTTATCAGAGAAGTTCTCTAATGAAGAAACAAGGCTAAGAGAGGTCACACAGCAGTTAAATGGTGAGTGGGCCTGTGGGAATCCCAAGTCCATGACTTTGACTGGGTTATAGACTATGTCATCAGGGTTGAAGCCACACATAGCTCCAAAAATAGATTTCACATGCTTCTGTGGGTCTTGGCTAATGTGAAAGGGTTGCCCTGGAAAGGACCACTGTCTCTCTGTGTTCTGCACACACTCCACCTGTTCCAGTCTTCACTCCTGCCTTGGAAGTCACTAAACAGGAGTCCGGACTAGAACCTTTCCACACCACTCAAAGCAGTGCCCTTAGGCTACGCAGGCATGCCTCCATGCAACAGAGGTGGAGACCTGTCCACTGACTGCCTCCCCTTTCTCCTGAGCACACACTTAGGAGACATCCAGCCTCCACTGTGCGCTGGCACAGCCATGTGACAGATGCACACGCCCAAGCCTGGTCCATAAAAATCTCCATGAGATGCTCTTCCTGCCTTCCCAGTCTTGGGCTGGATGGAGAAGACACCAAGACCCTAGGGGAGAGGGAGCCCTAAGATGGAAGGACCCTGGGTCCTTGGATGGCTGAGTGAAAGGTCAACCACCAACACCCGCAGTGCAGAGGGAGAGGTCCCTGCTCTATCAAGGCACTGTGATCCTGAGGCCATATGCTACAGCAGTCATCCCTTCCCATCTAACACATGATCTGAAACCCTGTAACATAAAAGAAGGAAGACACCTACCTGGATATTCTCTTTAATCCAACTTGGGGTGACAGATTTGGGGATCACTATTACATTCCTCTGGATTTGAAATCGGATCAAAATCTGCAAGGAAACAAAAAGTCTGCTATCATCCAAAGGGAAATCCCATGTAGTCTAAGTTATTTTCTAACATTTTGAGTTTTACTGTGCAGTAAGAGTCCAAGAGTCAATGACAGCAGGAAGTTACTGTCATTTATTAACCAGTTCTGTCACTATGTTGGTAATGACAGCTATCAGCCCAAGGAGAAGGCCAAAGAATCTGCCTTAATGAGAATTCCTTAACATGCACCCAATCCCCCACTGGACATTAGAACAAAGAAGACTAAAATAAATAGCTTTTCTGTTCCATCTCATACTAACCATGCATGCAGTCAGTGGGGCAGAGGGAGAAGGCCTGGAAACTCCTCCTCTGAGTCTAGACAGGCTCCGAGGCAAGGGTACATGGGGTAAGTGCCTGGGAATGCGATTGCAGATCAAATTCTGCTCAACGCTGGGAGGTTCTAAGGAGTCATGGACTCATCTGGGCAAGCCAGTCCCTTCCTGGGACCTGCCAAAGACTCCCAAGGATGTGGAGTGGTCAGAGCACCCCAAACTCAGAACAGCCCTCGCTGAGTACCTGAGCGGGAGACTTGTTGTGCTCCTTGGCAATCCTCTGGATCACAGGGTCGTCCATCAGGTCAACTCCCTCACTAGAGAGACACAGCACAGGGCGGTGAGCCAAGAGATCCAATATGGATGCCCCTTTCTTTAGAAAGGAGAAATCTTTCTCCAAAATGAAGGATTTATTTTCTGATCATGACACAAGCTGACTATAGGAAATTTTAAAACACAAAAAGCACATTACTCCAAATTTCCAGTCTGGAGATAACCACTGCTAACACGTTGGTGAACACAGCTACATGACATCACTTTTCATGTGTATTTTGTGCTTTTCCTCAAGAACCTGGTGGCCCCGTCAGTACATGAGTCAGTGGGCTCCCAAGTTTTAACTCCCCGCCGACTCTCACAGGTCTCTAGCTTCTCAGCTTCTACTGTATGCCCTAGCACAGGACTAGGAATCAATATTTGTTGATGATAATTTCAGAAAAATTCACCCAAAATACCACTAAAAAGTGAATATTGTGAACATGTGGAACCTTTACTACTAGTGATTTTGAAGATGATCACAGAGTCTCTGCATCCTTTGTTCAGGCATGGGTGGTCCCTGGGAACTCCGAAGATTCATTGCTTTAACAAGCATGTATTGAGTCATTACCCTGTGTCAGGCATTGTGCTAGTACTAGTCCCCAAGGTCTCTGGAAGGAAGCAAACAGAGTGCACAGTTTCCTGCCCCAGTCAGTCTTTGAGAGCTCCCTGACTCACTCCATCGGAGGATCCTCTACCCCAAAACTCAGCTGTGGAATGGACCCAGCCTTCTAGGGACTCTCCAGCTGGTACCAAGTTCAAACACACAGCACTACTTCAGAAGGAAAACACACAGGTGGTTAAAACTCAAGTAATTTCAGCCTTTTTGGCTTTCCCAATATGTCCCAGGTGCTGAGCTGGGAGCTGGGAAGAGAAGAATAAATAAGATACCTCCACTCAGGTAGTTTTGACTAGTGGAAGAGACTGTGAAGAAAATCACAAGACAGTGTGACAAGGGGCAAGAAACATAAATAAGGGGTCAAGAGGGCTTCCTGGAGGAGGTGATGCTGGACTGAACCTTAAATTAGAAACTGAAGTTTGCTAGATTAAAAAAAAATGTGGGTAAAGAGAGCAGTATCTGCAAAGGCACAGAGGTGAGAAAACATGTTTTATCCAAGGAACCACAGCAGCTTCATGTGGCTGAAGCCCCAGATGTTCACAGGGATGGGTAGGAATGAGGCCAGAAGCAGGCAGAGGTCAGGTTGGCTGCATCTCACAGGCCATGCCAAGACCTGAAGAATTTTTCCCAGGAAAGTGACATGATCATAAGGAGACAGCTCCTTTCAGCCACCCTGGGAGCAATGGATTAGAATGGAGTGGGCCAGGGAGGGAGCTGAGGGGATCCTCTAATGACCTCGGGAATTGTACTTAATTAAGGCAGTGATAGAGATGACAGAAATGAAATCACGAGAGAAAGTCCAACTTCTCCTGGCAGAATAATCAATAGACTAGGTGCTGGATTGGATTAGGGATGAGGGAAGGGATAATTTCCAAGCTTCTGGCTTAGGTGGCTGAATGGCTGGAGGCCCCTTAGCTGATCTAGATAGCACAGGACAGTTGCAGGGTCTGGGTAAAGATGACAGCAGGCTTTGCCTCATCCAACCACTGAGAGGCCTGAGGAGCATCCTTGTCAAGATGTCAGATGACTGATGCCCTGATGGGGAACTCGGCAAAGGGGTTGCTCCAGGCTGGTTTATGTCCCTGAAGAGGTCCTGCCCCTCCCAGGGCAGCCCACTTACAGCCACTCCCCGCCTTCCAGTAATAAGCCCTGCTTTCAATCTGAGGCTTGAGAGGTGTGGACAGCCCCCTATGGTCCCGTCCCTCCACACCCTGTCAAAACCTCCATTGAGTCCCCCCCAAATCATCCCAAGGAAATGAGAAGGTGGCATCTACTTCCCACTCGGCCTCTGACTGACACATCACTGATGTATCCTTACCTCGAGCCACCAAGAGGACAGTAAGCAGTCACGGACACACCTCTGGATTGACAAAAACTGATCAGATTCTTCTGATTAAGATATGGGTGGCATTCAATCTACAAAAGAATCATAGCTTACATAAAATTCAGACTCCTAGTGTCCTAGAAAGCTCTACAGCAAAAGACCTCCGCTGAAGTCTTGGCTGTCACTGAGTGCCACAGGGCCCACCTCCAGGCCTGAGTGTTTCTGCTGTGAGAAGCTGGACAGAGCAGTCTCCAAGAGGCCAGCTGCTATCATGGTTTCTGAGTCTATGGCCTCGGGGACACCTAAATCGTCTGAATGCTCCAATACCACTTGCTCTGCAGGGCCTTCCCTGAGCACTGAGGTAAAGACTGTAACACTCCATAACTCCCATCTCCCCATGGCCTTTATTTTCCTCCACAGCACCTATCACTAACTGACAGCTCATAGATTTTACGTATTTGCTTATTGTCTTTCTGTTTTCACCAGGATCTAAGCCTCATGAAGACAGATTTTGTTTGAATTTGTTTTCTTTATGGATGTCTTGCCAACACTAAGAACCTATATACATAGAAAGTAATAAAAATATATCCACTGCATGAATGAATTAAATGGAAAAACTGCATGTGAGAAACACATGCTACAGGTGACTTGAATGAATATTTTAAGAGCTAGGGAGCAGGATCACTGTCTCTTGCACATTCCCCAAAGTCTCATATATAATTCCAGGTTATAAGGAGATTTAAAATACTTATTTAGTGTAAATTACAGAGAACTATGAATAGTGCTTTCACTCTCGGGAACATGCAAAGCTCATCAAGATCAGCCTCTCTGGAAAGGCTCCGAAAGAGAGGCCAGCTTCTGGCACCTTCTGAATCCTGTGTTCCTGGGTATCCATCATCCTATCAAAAAGCAGACCCTCTACTCCTCCAACCCACCTTGTCTACTCAGACTATGCCATAACCATTCCCAGGTATTTAAATTGCTGAACAACTAAAAATACTGACACAAAACAGAAGCTACTATGCATATACACATATAAAAAAACTTAATGTATATAGGGTTGTATGCAAGGCAAAGCTAAACTATATTAGCTGGGTCAGAAGCCAGGTTGCTCTTCATGGCAGTGACTACAACAGGACCCAGAGGAGCTACTGAATGGCTGAGGGTTTTTTTCTTGTTTTGTGTACTGAATACTTGAGTTTGTTCACTTGCAAAAATTCATCAAGCTATGTATGCCTTTTATGACTCACACTTTTCTGCATCTATGCTATACAGAACTGTTTTAAAAAGCATATTTATTGAAAAAAAATAGTCAATTCACACAACAGAATACCACAATAAATAAGACAGCACCATCTACAATCACATGCACGTAAACAGTGCTGTGTGAAAGAGATGAGCACAGAGGGGTTTATGACGTATTATTATTTTATCTGTGTAAAGTTCTGAAGTGAATCCTGGCTGCTGGGAATGAGAACGATGCTGTGCTCTGCAGGACAGGAGTTGCAGGGGTGCTAGGTGTGCTGTTTACCAAGCTCGATGCTGGTCCTAGAGCTATGCTCAGTTTATGAGAATTTATTCAGCTCCATTTTTGCATGTGCCCTTCTACTCTTCAATAAAAAGCTTAAGTACTGTATAAATGATGTTTATACAGTTTGTATCATTTATACTTACACATATAAATGATAAAAGCCAGTCTAGAAAATACAATAGTTCTTTCCCTACAAGTCTTTTCTCTACATTAAAAACCGGCATCAGCTTCAGTAGCCTGTAAGCCTGGCATGAGGGCATCTGGTCATCCACGCTTTCTTACTGCAGTTTGCAGGCTAGGAAGAGGTGGAGGGGAGACCCACATTCCCCAGTGAGGACGAGGCACCTGCCAGGACCCTGACCACTTCTGAGCACACCTGGTGACCTGTCCACACCACACATGGAGGGCCAAGTGCCAGCTCACACCCTACCTGCTAATAGTACCACCTACCCAGATGCACCTTCAAGAAAGCCACTTGGCTAGCTGCTGCCTTTAGTCACCATTCTGACTACTGTCAGAGAAGATGCCTGTTTTGTGCTTCACCCCATCCTCCCATTTCCAGAAGAGCCCTGTGGAGGTAGCAGCTGGGAAGCCAGCCACATAGGTTAAACTCTCTAATGCTTCCACTGGTTTACCTGGTTGGTTACTGGTTTGAACCTCAACCCAGGCTTATTCAAAAGCCTCTCAAGCTGCTCATGGTTGAAGTTTGACACCCCAATGTTCTTCACCAGTCCAGTGCTCACCAGGTCCTCCATGGCCTGTAAGAGAACAACAACTCCACTGGGTGTGAAGGTTCTGTCTAACGAACTGACAATCTATGTCCCTCAGCAGTTCGGTACAGTATTCTACAACTGGTTCCACCCAATGTTTTTACAATATTTTACCTCAAGCTTCAGAAGCATTTCTGCACTCAAGGCATGATCCCAGTCCCATCTGTCCTGGCTAGGGGATGCGGGGAAAGTTGCATGGCCTCATCTGGCCCCAGTTTCCTCAGCTTCGGGATAGGGTGACCTGCCTGTGCCACAGGGCTGTTCAGGGGTTACATGGAATCACAGAAAACATTAGCTAAGACTGGCGTCCACCACTCAATACATGTGAGCTCTTTCGGTTCTTATTCCTCCTGATGTCTGGCAAGCATGTCTGCTGCGGATTTTATTTGTTCACCTTTCTTTCCACTGAGACTCTGATCTTAAGCACACGGATGCATCATCATTCTCCTAACCCACCTTCTGTACTTACCATTTTAAGGAACTTGAGGGCAGAGTAACCTAAAGCTCTGAGCTGGTCAATGACCAGCAAGCCAGGCTGCTCCTGAGCTTCAGGAAGAGCATGGCTTTGTGCCAGGGTCCATAGTAAGCAGCAAGTCCTGAGTGACCAATGAGCCAACATGCAGCGGTGAGTTACTGCCTCAACTGCAACAATCACCGGCTCCTCACTGGCGCTACATGAACCTTAGAGTTTAACCCAAATCTTTTAGGAGATAAAACAGTGTAACAGAAAGGGTTGAGGCCCTGGTCCTGACATCTCAGATCCCTTAGTTAGTCTTTGCCTTCTGCTGATGGGGGTCCTAGCCTGGGACTCCTCTATGTTCAAGGGCTCCCTCTGGCCTCCTCCCTGGAGAGCTTCACCCAGCAAGCTGTGTCCTAACCTCAGCAAGCTTAAGCTTGAACTCACTTTCTTCTTGGGCCTCAAATGTGATGTCCCATCCCACATGCTGGTTACCAAAACCATATGACCACACATGCTCGGTTAGCCATGCTGGAGCTGAAGCCTCAGCCTCACAACAGCCTATGGGTCTACTTCCAGGAGCCTCTCAAATCCACTACATCCTTAATTCCCGGCTCAAGACTTTACTGCAAGTCCTTGCAGTAAAGGGCTGGTTTTGGTCTGAACCCTGGAAAGGGGCTGACACTTGGTCATCCTCCCCACACTGGTCTTACCTCCCCAGCCTGAGCTTCTATGCTGCCAACTTTATCACTCTGAAATGCTTAAGAGAGAATAAAAAGGAACTGTAAAACATTAACAGTGCTACCACTGGGTGATGGGAAAATAAATTTTTTAATGTTAGTTTAATATGGAAGAACTCTCCTGTGTTTTCTGAAATAAATGTGGTTTTTTAATTAAAAAAAATATTTGAGAAAAAAGAAAGTGAGGTCTGTAATGAGCTATCCCTCAAATAAAGTGGCAAGAGAGTTGCACCACACCAAACCAAAGGTAACGAGAAAGTCACTGAGGTCTGAGTTCTTCAGGTATTGATTCCTCATTTGTACTGCAAACCCCACATCTCAGGTAGACAACCTCGATGTCTTTGAACACAAGCAGCTCACTGCATCCTGGATGGAGACCCCCACAAGATGAGGCTGCCTGGTGGTGTGGCTCAGCTCACCTCCCACGTGTCCAGGAAGTCTGTGTCACTGGGGATGACCATGTTGGTGCAGTCCAGAGGCAAGTCGTATACTCCAGGATGTGAGAAGCAGAAGGAAAGGAGCTTACTGGGAATCATGATCCAGGCTGGATGAGGAGGCTGCAAAGAAGGAGAGTTGAGATGTATGAAAAAAAAAACCCCATGTGTCAGGAGACCTGCAGCCCAGCCACATGGCCCAGCAATCCCAGCCTGGCCATGTGACCAGGCCATCTTCACCTTTCTAGGAAAAGACCAAGGGCTCATGAACTGGGTGGCTGGCAAAACTTCTGCCAGCCTGATGTTCACCGTCCTTCTCTCACAAGATGGGAAAGGAAGACCCTGCATCCCCACTGATGCAAGGTTGTCCTCTTCCATTGCCTCCAGAAAACAGTTTACTAATTTCAGGTAAAGAATGGGTGGGGAGTGCATTTTCTTCATGTCTTATAGAGCCCAAGCAGCCCTCTCCTAACTCCACTGGTAGGGTCTTGTCTTCTTTTCTTAGAATTCCCATCATCATGAGAGGTAAGGAAGTGAGAATACAAAGGTGCACAGGAGGTGGAGGGCAGACAACTTGAAAGGGCGAGAACCCCTAGTCACCTTTCAGAGAAGATATGGGCATGGATGTGCAATCCAGCTACCTCCCTCACGCATCCCTATATAGGTTGTTAAGGGTAAATGGCACAGGCATGTTTATTTAATGACACCTAATCATATTCCTAAGCAACAGTGGAAGAATGTCACATGTTCCAGCCTAATCCACATGAAAGAGGCATTTTCTATGATGAGCTGAAGTAACTAACTAACAGTCTTGCTTTAAAGCCACATCCCATGTTGACATTTATCCAAGGGTCCACAAAAATGCTGCCTAGGCCTCATACTCAGACCCTGATCTAACTGTCCAGCAGCACACCAGGCCTAGCAGTTCCCAGTGGCCAGAAGACATGCTGATGATGCGGCATTACCCTTTTCTGTAATTTGTTGTGTGATCTGAGACCTTCTCCTTTTCTCCCACCCAGAAATTCAAAGACGGATCTGCTAAAGGATGAGGGTAGCAAAGTGTAAGAAATGTCTGACCTGAGCATATACTTCTGGGCTCCAATAACCTAATTTCAACCTGAAACTTTCTGTGTCTTAGTTTCATCATCTGTCCAAGAGGGATATTAGCAGTGTCAACTCTGTAGAACGGTCATAAGAATTAAAGGAGTTACTATGTGTAAAGCACCTAAAACAGTGCTGGATACATAATTAAAACAATGCTGGCTGGCAATAAGTACAGTATAGCTATAGCCATTGTTTTAATTATGACTTTCTGCGTGCGATGAATTTCAAAGATACAGATATCGTTCTGAATTACCCCTCTGGTTTTGCCCTCTGGGTATCTTCCACTCTTGGTCAGTGTGACTAATGGATAGCTGCCCGTATCATTTATGGAAACTAGACACAAAGCCTTAGTTAAGTAAAGCTGTGCTAGGAATGAAGTGATTTTTGTTATTTCACTGTAAACCAGTAATCAACAATGTGGCACACATAAAGGGACCCTCTCACAGGTAGCCATGTAGAATACTCCTGAGCAGCAGCCACCCACTCTAGTGTAGGGAGAACACCCCTGCAAGGGCTTCTGTATCTCACAGGTGTTACCTGCGTCATCAGGCCCTTGCCCAGGCAGGCTGTCATCATGGCCCAGGGCAAATGTGCAGGGACATCCTGGCCAGGACCTGTGTGAGAAGCAGGTTGCCTAGAGTAGGGAAGCTGCGTGGCCAGACCGGGGTAGCTGAGTGACAAAGCCATGGATCAGATGCATGCTCCAGACTGTGAAGCGATTAAGAGAATAAAACCAAGTGGAAAAGTCAACTACCATCATAACCCACTGGACCCTGCTGCAGGTGAATAAGCACATATTGCCCATATTGCAAAACAGCATTCACTCTCCAAAGAGGACAGAATGTACAAGTAGAGACAAGGCCTAGGACTTCACTGGAAACTTTGTCTGAGAATCAGTGTTTCTTCATCTGATCCCTGCTTTCATCTAAAGACCGAAGAGAAAAAACCTGTTCCTCTGTTGGCCTGGAGGAAAGGTGACTGGCTTGAAAGACAGAACTGTGGAGGCCTCAGAGATCTTCCAAGCCAAGCCTCTCCTTAACTAAGGCCCCAGATATCAAGACGCCTGACCAAAGGCTGCAGCTAGCATGTGGCAGATGCAGCCCTGGAACCCTGGCCCTGACTCCCCACTGCAAGACGGGGTATGACCACAGGGAGTAAAGTCCTGTAAACCTGGGAACGAACCACCTACTGAACAGTACCTTGAAACCCATGGGCCAGTGCATGAGGTAGAGGTCCAGATATTTGAGCTTCAAGGCCTTCAGACTCCTGCGGCATGCTGTTCTCACCAAAGGCTTCGTGTGCCAGGTGCACCACAGCTACAAAGGAGAGGGGACCAGCGTCACACATGCCCACCCAGAGCCAGCACGGCACCCATTCTGTAGCCCCACGAAGCTATGGTCTTGGACAAAATTAGCCAAGATGAGATGACCACAAATACAACACAGCAGGTTCTGATAGGACAGGGTCATTATCCTCAGAAGAGTTTCAGGACACCTGCAGGGAGAGGCTCCAAAGCTGGGCTTCTTCAGCCTGACTCCTCTTCAAGGGAAGCTCAGGACACCAAAAGATATTTGATGGTTATTTGGATCCATTGGGACCAAAAAAAGAAAGAAAGAAAGAAAATGAAATTCCTTCAAGCAGAAAATATATGACAAAAAATCAAAAAAATCTCTACCTTGTTTTTCTCACTTATACATACTCCGTATTAAGGGTTCTCTGTTCGTAAGGCACTGTAACAGTGCAGGTTAACCCAGGTGAGTTAGCTCACACTGTCTTACTTCTTTTAGCTATTTTCCCCCGCACTCCCATTTCGTAGAAAAACTTGTGTTTTTCCCCTCCTATTTCCTTCATAATACTTTTTTGACTGTGATATAAGCTAACCTGAAAGTGCCATCACAGCAAGGGAAAAACAAAAATGATAAGTTAAATGAAAGAAAAAGGAAGGGGAGTAAAATAAATGAAAACAAACAAGCACAGTATATTAACAAAAATAAAAAAATAAACACCAGAAGTAAATGCATTCCACTGTTAATCCCAGTTGTCTCCATGTGGTGTGTATATGTATGATTTATTTCTTTGATTATATTTCTATGACTTTTTCAAATGTCCAAAATAATGAACATATTTCCACTGCTGACTATGATCCACAAAGAAGCAACTTGCTCCAAATTGCAGGGCAAGCCTTAGAAATCTCCAGTTACTCACATCCCTACCTGGACTATTCTCCCTGGCTGGGCAAGCACACACCAAGGCTTCTCTCTTACTGCTCTCTGCTCTAGCACAGATAGGAATGGTAACTGATGAACATTAACTTCCATGAAGTAAAACAGAAGGCAATTCAACCATAGAAATAACATTGAGCCTCGAGGTATGAAATTTTAACTGGGAAGTTACTCAGGAAATTTTCAAATCCAGAGTCTCATTTTACAAATAATGAAGCTGTGAGCCTGAGCCATCCGATCCCTAATACCCACAGCTCCTGAATGGCAGCTAGACCATAACCCATGACTCCTGATCTCATGGTCTAACATTCTGCTTCCAAGTGAAAAGCAAAGGAATTCGTTAATTCTCTGCTATCGTAGTCCACTCTGCATATTCCACGGGGCCTGCCTCCCAATCACCCTTCACATCCATTTCCTCTTCTTCCTCCCTCACCCACGGTGCCAGTGCAGGCCTTCATCATCTTCAACCTGCACTGCTGTGAATATCTCCTACCTGGTCTCCTGCCTCTGCCTCAAATGCAAGCTCCTTCTAGCTACTAAAATATCCTATATACAACACAAGTTGCACTCACGTATGATGCAAGCTGCCCTACTTAAAAACCAAACAGGGCTCCCCTGTCTCTAGGAAAAAGCACAGCTCCTGACATGGCACAGCTGAACTTCCATGGTCTACCCTATCCACCACTCAGCCTCACTTCTCGTTACTCCTGCAGCCTGACATCCTGAAGTCTAGGAAGACCAGGTGACTTGGTTTGGCTGTGTCCCCAGAAATATCTCATCTTGAATTGTAGCTTCCATAATCTCTACGTGTTGTGGGAGGGACCCAGTGGGAGGTAACTGAATCATAAGAGCAGGTTTTTCTGGTGCTGTTCTGGTGACAGTGAACAAGTCTCATGAGACCTGATGGTTTTATAAAGGGCAGTTCGCCTACCCATGCTCTCGTGTGCCACCATGTAAGATGTGCCTTTGTTCCTCCTTCGCCTTCTGCCATGATTGTGAGGCCTCCCCACCCATGTGAAGCTGAGTCCATTAAACCTCTTTATAAACTACCGAGTCTCAGGTAAGTCCCTATAGCTCCTTACAAACCCCTGCACCTGTCAGGCTGCTTCATGCCTTATGCTTGTGCTCAAGCTGCTGCCTCCATCTGTAATGCCATCTGTACTGAACCCAGAGTTTCTCATTCAACAGATGAGGGCGAGAATTTGGAATCTGCATTTAACAATCACCCCAGTAATTCTGAGTTTAGGAATTGCTGTGTAGACAGAGTTCGTGAAGGCTACAACTTTGTCCTACTCACCACTGTAGCCAAAGGGCCCCTCACTCAATCAATTTGAAGAATATACTGTTAATTGGGGCTTATTGGTGCACTCCCACCTGAATGACCAAGTAAATAATATGAAACAAACCTGTACACAATATAATTCAGCATGCTCATGAAGCTGTGAATATTCTTGTTTATTCTGATTTGAGTGTGAAACAAAGTCATCAACTCCCATAAGGAAAGTAGAAAGCCCTCCAGAGATGTAGCATTACCCAAGCTCTGCCGGCTTTGCACAGAGCAGCCCTACCTTACTGGCAATGAACAGATCCTCCCGTCTTACGACACCTTCCCGGATCTTGTAACGGATCCCTGCTCCAACCTCATGCTCGTGGTGATAAAAGTAAGCACAGTCAATGTGCCGGTAGCCTGCGTCAATGGCCACCTTCACTGCCTCAGTCACTTTCCCCGGAGCAGCCTGCAAAACCAATAAAACAAAGTGTCTTCCCACGGTCAGAAGAATACAACACAATTCTCCCCTTTCACCCAAGCATGAGGTGTAAATAATACATAAAAAATTAGGCCACTGATTTGGTACTAATATAATCAGTCTAAAAACAGATAATGTCAGAGTTACAAAGGAATTTATAAATAAGTTCCAACTCCTTTACATATTTTGGGAAAAAAACTATAGGTTATTTTTAGTGTCTTCAGAAAACTGAGCTAGATGGGTGTTTCCTGAATGATCAAAGCCATAAAAAAGTGTAGAGTGAATAATAATAACAGATGCAAAGAGGTTTAAGACTCATCCTACACCCTCAGAGACCATAGCGTCCAGTAATAAAGGGGAAGAGGTGTAGACTCACATGAAGGTATCATCACAAAAAGCATATAACAAAACCCAAATGAATGTATGATGCTATAAGCAATAAGGCAGTTCAGAAATGAGAACAGTCACTCTAAATGCAGTTCAGGCAAGGGAAGGGACTAGAACTAGGAAAGACTATGGGGCTGGGCAGGCTTTGTAATCTCATTAAACTCAAGACTGACAAGGGCTTTAGAGTTCACAAAACAATTTCTCACTGGAGCTTCACAGTAACCCTAGGAGTTAGAGCAGCATCATTATCTTCATTTTATAGGCAACAGATTCAGAGTGGCTGAAAGCAAATGAACCAAGTATCCATCTTAAGTTAGAAAAAGAACCCAAGAAATTGGATGGAAAGATTAAAAATATGATTAAGAATAACATCAATAAAATAGAAAACAAAGATGTAACAGAGAAGATTAACAAAGCCAGAAGTTGGTTTTTTGAAAAACTTCAGTAAAATAAACAGACTTCTGGCTAGGTTGATGAAGAAACAGATTTTTTTTTTTTAAACTACATGAATGAAAAGTAAAATATGCAGGTAAAATGGACTTATAAAAGTAAACGAACTTATAAAAAGAAATGGACTTATAAAAAGAATGGACTTATAAAAAGAAATTACTTAAAAAAGTAAATGGACTTATAAAAGCAGAATATGCAGATAAAAGAAAATATTGCCAATAACTATAAGTCAATAATTTGGAAAAATGTGATAAAATGGAAAAATTCCTAGAAAAATTTAACTCAAGAATAAAGCTTAGTTACATAATTATTAAAGAAATTAAGCAATTAGGAAAAAAAACCATGAGAGTTCCATAAAATTTTCAAGGAAAAAAAAATCCCAGTTTAACACAAACTTTCAAACAGTAGAAAAAGATGGACTTGTCTCAACTCATTCTACAAAACCAGCACAACCCTGAAATCAAAATCAGACAAAAATATTAAAAGGAAAGTTACACATTCATCTTATTCATGAATACAGTTGCAAAAATCCTAAAATGAAAGCAAATTGGATGCAACAATATTTATGAAAAGATAATACGCCACATCCATGTTGAGTTTATCTCAGATATCTAAGGATGATTTGATATTAGAAAAGCCATAATTTATCAGTATTAACAGATTAAAATACAAAAACAAAAGTCATCTCAATCAATATTTGTTAAGATTCAACACCAGTTTAGATTCAAAATCTAAACTCCTAGTGAGTTAGGGAAAAAAGAATTAATCTGATAAAGAATATCGATATTAAAAAAAAATCATTAAGGTAAACACCTTCCTACATCATCCTACATCCTTTAAAATCAGGTACAAAACAAGAATAGCCACTGTGTTGGAGGTGCTTTCCAGAAGCACTTAAATAAAAAGAAGCAATGTGAAGCTTAAAGATTGAAAGAAAGGAAAGTAAACTGCCATTATTTGCTGATGATATGACCATTTGTGTAGAAAATCCAAAGGAATGTACAGGCAAATTAACAGAAATAACAGTACAGTTTAGTAAAGTGGCTGGGAGTATAATGAATATAGCAGGTGAAACAAGGAGAAAATGTGATTTCAGAAAAATACAGTTTCCAGTAGTATCACAGACTATCAAGAACCCAAGAATAATTCCAACAAAAGACATATATTTTCTCTTCAGGGAAAACTATATAACCATATGAAAAGATGTTCCAAATGAACCATATTTAGGACAATTTATTAACACAAAAGAATACCATGCTTGTGGAAAAGTTAGATTTAATATTACAAAGATGTCAGTGATCTCCAAGCTGGTCTACAGATTTAATGTAGTTCCAATCAAAACCCCAATAAAGTTTCTCATGGAATTTATAAGCTAATTCTCCACTTACAGTGGAGAGAAAGGGGCCAAAATGAAAAGCCAGGACCTGGGTACATGCATCTGTCAAATCTTATCAAATTGTACACTGTAAATATAGAAGAGCAGAGAGAGGTGACTTGCCCTATTAGGCATGGGGGCTTATCAAGAAACTGTAGTAATTAAGACAGTGCCAAACAGGCACACAGATGGATCAAGTGGCCACTAATAAAGCAGAGTCCGGCCGGGTACGGTGGCTCACACCTGTAATTCCAGCACTTTGGGAGGCCAAGGTGGGCAGATCACACGAGGTCAAGAGATCGAGACCATCCTGGCCAACATGGTGAAACCCCATCTCTATTAAAAAGACAGAAATTAGCCTGGCATGGTGGCATGCGCCTGTGATCCCAGTTACTTGGGAGGCTGAGGTGAAGAATTGCTTGAACCCAGGAGGTGGAGGTTACAGTGAGCCGAGATTCTGCCACTGCACTCCAGCCTGGTTACAGAGCAAGACTCTGACACACACACACACACACACACACAGAAAAGCAGGGCCCAGGCTGAGGCCTCCAGACATCTCACGGCTTCTCTTGCTCTCTTGTGCTTCAGCCGTCCTCTTGAGAACGCGGCCTAACTTGCTCCATGAAGACGGGAGGTGTGTGGAGCCTAGTGGAGTAGCCCCTACTATCCCAACTGAGACAAGCCAATCCCCAGACAAGTGAGGGAGCCAGCCAAGATCCACAGAGCTGCTCTGCTCACCTCCCGTGCAGGAGGAGTACACTTGCTGCTGTACACCACTGAGCTCTGGTGTTTGGCCATTGATGCAGCATTTCTGGGGCAACAGGTAACTGATGATAGGTCTGTGGTGTTCATTCACTATTAAAAATAGCCAAGTAAAAATAAGCCTTTGCATAGAACCAGTGATGAACGATTATGATTAATCCAATTTGATGCACTAGCAGTCCAAAAAAAAAAAAAATACAGTATTTTGACCTCTTAAGCACAATTTTCACTAATTTTTCCTTATCCTGTGTGCACGAGTCTATACTCCTGCACCAAATTGTTGCAGAAGAAAGGGAAGCAAGAGACTCAACAGTTTAATCTATCGAGTGTTACTGAATGAATGGCTGCCAGATGCACGTCCTTTACTAGATGCTGAGAACCAGTATGAACAAATGAACAAAGGGACACTTCTGACCTCTAAAAGTTGGTAAGCAGGTAGGAGAAATAATTTAAATACTTTGACGAGCAGGACTTGAGCATTCCATTTCTGACTCCTTCAGTAACTTCCTATGTGACTTCTTACAGCTTTTAACAACTAAGTTTACCTTCTTTCTTTTTTTTTTTTAAGATCAAATTTTAAACACTTTTAGTCAGTGTTCTGTCTCAAATCACTGGCAGGAATTGTAAAGTTCAAAGTAGAGAAAAGTCATAGAGAAGAATGGTGGTTATCAGAGCCTGCGGGTTGGGAAGAGGGTGACGAAGGCAGGAACGGGAAGTTTTGCGGATCAAAGGATACAAAGTTTCAGACACACAGGAGACACAGCTTTTGAGATTGACCGCACACTAGGATGTTTACAGTCAACAATAATTTATTACAAACCTGTATTTCAAAACAAGACAATACATCCAAACATCTCACCACAAACAACAAGTGAAAGAAGGGATGGATATGTTAATTGGCTTGATTTAGCCACACTGCATTGTAAACACGTCGCAAAACGTCACAGTGCACCCCATAAATGCACAGAACGACGACAAGTCCTTTTTCTCAGGCATCCGGCCGGTCTGCTTCTAAACAAGGAAGAACACGAGGTCCCAGAGTTTCCTTTAAAGCCTAGTCAGCAATTCCAAGTTTCCTTTTCGATGTTTTGTTAGTTGTTTTCGAGCAGGGTCTGGCTCTGTCCACCGGCTGGAAGGCAGTGACACCATCGCGGCTCACTGCAGCCTTGACTGCCTGCGCTCCAGCGATCCTCCCACCTCAGCCTCCTGAGTAGCTGGGACCACAGGCGCGCACCCCCACGTCCGGCTGATTTTTTCATTTTTTTGTATAAACAGGGTTTCACCAGGTTGATCTGGCTGGTCTTGAACCCCCGAGCTCAGGCGATTCCACGGCCTTGGCCTCCCAGCGTGCTGGGTAATTACAAGCCCATACCCCGCGCCCGGCCCCAGCTTTTCTTTCTTACTGCTGGAGAGGAGGCGTCGAGGTCCCCTGCCTCCCCTCGGCCTCCCTGCTCCATTTCTGAGTAACTACGAGGGCTGGGCCTCCCCACCGAGCCGCGCCACCCAACGCCACCGCTCCAGCCCCAGTGTCAGAGGTGCTGCCGAGGTCCCCGCGACTCGCAGAGGGCGACCCCACGGGCAACGCCGACTCCGTTTTAGGAAAGGCCAGCCAGGCTGCGTGTGGGCGGCGGGCGGGCACCGGCCAGGCCGAGGGGACGCCGCCGCCCTTTTCCCCAGCCCCGGCCTGGGCCCCATTGGGCGCCCCAAGCCCCGGGCTCCCCTAGGTCAGGCGCGCCTCCCCGCCCGCGACCGCGTCACCTTCCAGGTGCCCAGGCCGACGGCTGGGATATCTCCCATGGCCGCCACCGCCGCCGCCTCGCGCGCGACTCCCAACGGACACCGCGCGAGTTACCACAGCGCTGGCGACGAAGGGCGGCTTCGATTGGCTGAAAGTGCTTCGTGACGGCTGACACTCTGACAATGGCTGGAGGCATGAACGCCAGGCTTCCTCACGGGCTGCTGGCTTCGCGTGGCGGGCACTCTGATTGGTTGGTTTTATCAAAGACAGGCATCCTGATTGGCTGAAGGCACGGAGCCAGCGGGAGTCCCAAATGGCTGGAAGCACTCACTCTGGACATTCTGATTGGCTGTGGGGGCAGGACGACGGACTTTCCAATTGGCTTGCAGAGCCACGCAGGGGCGGGGAAGGTTTTCCCATTGACTGGCAGTGCCGCTCAGGTCCCGGTAGGCCTGACTTCCGGGTGCCTTCTCCGTCACACAGGGTGCACACGCAACTGCGGTAGGACGGAAGTGTTAGTCTGGTGGGCAGGGGTTTCTCACCTTTCCTGGGGGTCTCCATGGCGGGGCCACCCTAGGGCAAGCTCTAGGGTCAGCGTGCAGAGTCCTGCGTTCTCTGGAGCACAGGGCGCAGGAGTGGGTCCCGCTTTCTTGCCCCAAGGATGGCGTTTCTTGGGTGCCCCGAGGCCCCCAGCCTGGGAGAAGCTTGCCTGGCTTTGGTTCCCTGTCAGGGACCTACTGTGCCCTTGGAAAAGGCCTTCCGCACTTTGGGGTCCTTCCCGGCTGGGAGCGGCTGGGGCTTGCAGGACTGCGGGGGTCCTGGGTGCTGCAGGGGAGGCCGAGCCCCTCATGAGGGGGGAGCTTCTAGCTGCAGCCCCAGGCCCTCGTTTGGAAGCGGATGGGGTGAACTGGACGCCTGCCCTTAGGAGTGGACTGGGCTCTCCTGGGGACAGTGGAGGGAAAGGGGGGCAAGGGAGCCTTCGACGCCCCTCTCACCTCCCCTGGAGCTTGCAGCGCCCCTTTGTTGCCCCCCTCAGCCCTGGGAGTCCCACTGCCTTGAAGACACCCACCCCCAGGTGAGAGCTTGCTTCTGGGCTCCCTGCCTGGGTCTGCAGTGCCAGCGCTGGCCGTCAGGGGGGGCAGTCCCGTTCTGCTCGGTGGGGCAGCTGCAGCCGGAGAGGCTCCCAGGGTCCCCTTGCTGTCACCCATCTTGCGCCTCCTGTGAGTAGCATCCATCTCCACAATGTGCCTGCTCACAGGTGGGCAAGGGGCTTTTCCATCCTCTCACGTATTCGTTCAGAAACGGTGCCTGGAGCGTTCCCCTGTGCAAGGGGCAGGTCAGGCCACGGTGCAGAACTAGAAATGACCTGCATGGGCCCTGCCCGCGGGAGCTCACTGTCTAGAGGAATGGATGGACAGAGCGTAAAAGCAAATGCAGGTGAAAGAAAAGAGCAGGTGCTGTCTAGTAAAATAAAGCAGGCGCTTGCCGTGAGAGGCGGGAGGAACAGAGTGAGGGAGTCCTCAGCACCTCAGTGAAGTGGCATTTATGCTGCAAACAGAAAGGCAGGGCAGAGGGAACCAGCCTGCACAAGTCTGGAACAGTGTACCTGGGGGTCACTCCACGGCACTGCAGTCGTGGGTGATTCTGTTTCGTTGTTTTAATAGAAATTCCAAAGTCTATGACGTTGAGCATCTTTTACTCTGCTTGTTTGCCACCAGTGTATCTTCGATGAGGTGTGTTTTCAGGTCTTTTGCCCATTTTTTATTTGGGTTGTTCACTTATTGTTGGGTTTTAAGAGTTATTTGTGTATTTTAGATAAGAGTCGTTTATGAGATGTGTCTCTGTAAATATTTTCTCCCAATCTGTAGCTTGTCTTCTCATTCCCTTGACATTGTCTTTAGCAGAAGAAAAGTTTTTCATTTTAATGAAGTCAGCGTATCAATTATTTCTTTCATTGCTCATAGCTCTCATGTTGCATTTTAAAGGTTATCTCGAAGGCATAAGAATGATATAATGAACTTTGGGGGCTCAAGGGGAAGTGTGGGAGAGGAGCGACGGAAAAAAGACTACACATTGGATACAGAGTACACTACTCAGGTGATGGGTGCACCAGAATCTCAGAAATCACCACTAAAGAGCTTTTCCATGCAACCAAACACCACTTGTTGCTCTGAAACTATTAAAATAAAAATACAAATTACAAAATTAGAGACTAGAGAGAAAAAAATAAAAGTAAAATTCAAAAATAAGAATATCCTGGAACACAGTAATCAGTATAAAAAAATAAAAAATCACTAAACCCAAGATAATCTAGATTTTCTCTTATTTTCTAGACATTTGATAGTGTTGTGTTTTACATTTATGCCTGTGATACACAATGAGTTAATTTTAATGAAGAGTGTGAGATCTGTGTCTGGATTTAGTTTTTTGCATGTGGGTGTCCAACATCATTTGTTAAAAAGACTGCATGTTCTCCAGTGTATTGCCTTTGCTCCTTTATCAAACATCAGTTGACTATATTTGTGGTGGTCTGTTTCTGTGCTCTTTTGTTCCATTGATCCATTTGCCTGTTTCATAAATACCACACTGTCTTGATTACTGTAGCTTTCTTGTAAGTCGTGAGGTCAGGTAGTATGAGCCCTCTACCTTTGTTCTTTCATTATTGAGTTGTCTATTCTGGGTTTTTTGCCCCTTCATATAAACAATAGATTCAGGTTGCCCACAATATATCCACAAAATAATTTAGTAAAATTTCGATGGGTTTACATTGACTGTTTCAATCAATTTGGAGAGAACTGGTGTCTTGACTATATTGAGTTTTTTATTCATGAACATGGAATATCACTCTATTTAATTTTTCTTTACATCTTTCATCAGAGTTTTGTCATTTTTCTATCCAGGACTCATACATGTTTTGTCAGATTCATACATAAGTATTTCACTGTGGGGGGTGCTAATGTAAATGGTACTGTGCTTCTAATTTCAAATGCCACTTGTTGAATTCTGGTATATAGGAAAGGAGTTGATTTTTGTATAGTAATCTTGCCTTCTGAAACGTTGCTATAATTGCTTATTACTTTCAGAAACTTTTCATCAATTCTTTGGAAATGAAGATAGCCAATAATGTCACCTGTGAACAAAGACAGTTTAGTATTTTTTCCTTCCCAATCTGTTTACCCTTTAGTTCCTTTTTTGCCTTATTGTATTGGTTAGGATGTCCAGTATAGTGTTGAGAAGGAATGGTGAGAGGGGACGTTTTTTGCCTTTTTCCTGACGAGTGCTTTTTAACAGTACAGTTTCCCTGTATGTGCCCTATTGAATCAGAAAGTTATGGTGGGTGTTTGGGACCTTCAGTCTGGAAGATTTCTAATGGCCTCATTGACAGATGCATTTGTATGTTATGGTGTAACTTCACACTCAAATTACTTTTGTCATTGTTATGGCATTCTGCTATAGCTGCTAAGATGCTGAGGCTTAAGAAATTCTTCTTCATGAACACTTATTACCCCCTTCTCAGCCATTGTCTTTTTACCCTTGTCACTGTTTTCAGTGGACACTGGGATTTGCTGATTGTAATTGTCATCTTGGTGATCTGCTTCATGTGTGATACACTAGATCCATTAGTGTCTCCTGCACATCCCATGGCTGAGGGTGTGAAGAGTAATATGTAAAAGAGCCTCCCATGGAAATAGCTAAAGAGTTTGTGTGTTTGGGAGAGGAAACTAGGGAAGTTCACAAGCAATTATAAACTAGAATAAAAAAGTAGCATGGGGTAAATATAAATGATATTCAGTGGGACTCTAAAAGGAAGAAATTGTATCAAGTTGTGAGGAATATATGATCATTGAAATGAGCCTTCAAGTTAAGAAGGACTAATGAATAGAAATGGGGAGAGATCATTGTTTGGTGATTGAGTAGTTTTATTTAAAGGTTCTCAACATAGAACACATTGTCAAGGAAAAATCATGAGGATAAAGTGCAGCATGAATACACTTTTTAAAAGTGCATTTTGGTAGTTAACATGGATGGCCTGTTCTCAAGGATGAGGAAATTAACACTGAGAGTGAGTGAGTAATTTAGGTTTAGGTAACAGGCATTTCTTTATCCATTTGCTTTCTTAGATATCATACACTCAATAATAATGTATAGGGAATAGTCTCTCTGGGGCATCCTTTGCACAGTGGCTCATTCTAAGTCAGTGCATGCATTGAGCGAATAACACACATGTTCTGCAGCCTGTGTGCATGTCTCTCAATGTTTGACACAGCTTCACACAACCTTCATCATCACCTCAGCAAACTCAGGGCTAAACCCTCTCCAGACAACAGAGCAACAAGTCTGATTTCTTTGCACACATATGATGTTCAGGGATGAAGACAGGGAGAAGAAGTACAGAAACAACAGCAGACCTTTTGTTTCTTTGGAGCTGGGCAGATAAGCATACTCAGGGGAGAAAAAGTAGGGTCTGCTGTGGTTGAGAGAGTAGAAACCAGACAACAGAAATGCCAGCCACTCATGAAGGATCAAAGAAACAGTAAACAAAAGCTAAGCCCTGTTATGCTGGTGGTGGATCTGCTAAGCCTGTTCTGATTGACTCGAATTTTTGCACATCTCACACCAAAGCATTCAGCCTTTCAGTTCTCACTTCGAGTCATTTGTTTTAATAACAACATTAACCCAGGGAACAGCACTAAGCGATTCTGTTTGGGTTGAAGCCAATAGAAGCCTAAGGACAAAATGTATCACTTCATGTGGGAGCTTTACAAACACTGCTCCTGGCACTAAAGGTTTACTTGCCTTTTCTTCCCCACAGCAAACGGACCTATCTTCTGCCAAGGTTTCAATGGAGATGACCAATCAGAGTCATCTAAGCGAAAATAAAAGCAGATTTGCTTGTGTGAATGATGCAGTTGTTGTCTTGCTAAGTCAACAACTTTGGAAGTCAATAGACTACTTAGAGGCCAGGGATTGTAAATGTGCAAAAAGGAGAAAGATTCCACAAAGAGAATGTAAGATTATGACCTTTGAGAAATAGCATTTGGCTGAGCCAGTGATGACAAGATCAAGTAGGGAAGCATGAGCCTCTGCACAAAACCACTGTGCTAGATCTTTGTGGACAAGAAATTCCATCTGTTTGGTCATTCATCAGGCTCTAAGTATAGTGTTTTGTTTAATAAGAAGGTGAAAAGGCCAAATTCAGCCCAAATTAAATCCCATGGCCACTCAGACAGCACACTAGTTTACAGAATCTGGACAAAATTCGGCTGCTATAATGGAAGGAGGCTTAAGAAGGAATTCATTGAAGTCTATATCTTAAGTTCTGTTTAAAGTGACACAAAAATAATAGCTTGTCATGTGAGCAACCAAAAAAAAGCATCATGTTTTTCAGTCATAAATGGATTATGACAGAAAGAAAAATCACTGTGGTGTACTGTTAGAAGGCCCTCAAAACACTTTCCAGAGTGCACGCGGAACTGTGAGCCAATTAAACCTCTTTTCTTCATAAATTACCCAGTGCCAGGTAGTCATTTATAGCAGTGTGAGAACAGATTAATACAATGTGGAATTTGATAAATATGACACACATAATATACTGTACACACATATGCATATGTATACATATACAAACATACATATGCAAACATACATGCATACATACAAATACACACAGAGGCACATTTACAGACACACATACACAGACGTACTCACAGACACATACACATACAAGTACACACAGAGACACACACATGCACATGTATACACATGTACATGTGCATACACATATGTAATACACATACACAGAGACACACATAAACACACATACAGGCACACACATAGACACATCCCCCCAACAGACACATACACATTCATATACACATACACATTCCATCTATCTATCCATCTGTGTACTCCATATGCATAGAGAATTTTGCAGTAAATGAGAAATGTAACAGTGATTACCTGTGGGAGGGAGCAGTAAGCCATAAGACAACTTTTCAAATGCTAGATGTTGTGAGATTTTTACAATGTACGTCTTAATTTATAATTTAAAAAAATAGTTCATAAATTGAAGCAATGTAAGAAAAGGCATTTTTATATTTACTTGAACAAAAAAAATGTAACGCCAACATATTTTTATCAGCCCCATTTTCTTTTCTTTTTTTCTTTTTTTGTTTTTTGAGACGGAGTTTCGCCTTTGTTACCTAGGCTGGAGTGCAATGGCGTGATCTCGGCCCACCGCAACCTCCACCTCCTGGGTTCAAGCAATTCTCTTGCCTCAGCCTCCCGAGTAGCTGGGACTACAGGCGTGCACCACCATGCCCAGTTAATTTTTGTGTTTTTAGTAGAGACGGGGGTTCACCATGTTGACCAGGATGGTCTCGATCTCTTGACCTTGTGATCCACCCGCCTAGGCCTCCCAAAGTGCTGGAATTATAGGCGTGGGCCACCACACCCAGCCTCAGTCCCATTTTCTAAATAATTATTGTTGATTATTTATCTATCAATTCCGAGAAAATTCACTAATTGTAAATCAAGTTGACTAGAATGTACTTAACTTGAGCTTTGGAAATGTTTTGTGAATTGATTTAATTCACAATCAATTCAAGATAAATTGATTAATATAGAAATAAAATTGAGGAAAAATAATGGTATGATAAAAATAATTCCTACATATTAAGGGACAACTTTCCTCTAACAAGTTGGTGAAACCGTTGTAAGGACTTGCTAGGTTGGTTCTTCCTGCCCTCTGGTGGCCATTGCTCAAAATGCAGACAGAGCTGTGTCAAGGTTAAACAATGAGACGGAGTTTTGCTCTTGTTGCCCAGGCTGGAGTTCAGTGGCAGGATCTCTGCTCATTGCAACCTCTGCCTCCCGGGTTCAAGCGATTCTCCTGCCTCAGCCTCTCAAATAGGTGGGAATACAGGCACCCGCCATCACACCCAGCTAATTTTTGTATTTTTAGTAAAGATGGGATTTCACCACATTGGCCAGGCTGGTCTCGAACTCCTGACCTTATGTGATCCGCCTGCCTCAGCTTCCCAAAGTGCTGGGATTACAGGCATGAGCCACTGTACCCAGCACAAAGAAACTACTAATACAGCCCAGGCAGTGACCCACAGAAGCCCGAGCAATCCTCTCAGTTTCCTCATTTTAATTTTGCAACTTAATCATGATGCTGTGATTAGTCTCACTCGATATTACTGACATAAAATTGAATTATGCCATCTCAAGTATTTGACTTGGATATTAAATTATCCAAAGCTACAGTAATTTTCTGTAAAACTTTTACATGTATAGCATATTCTTAGACTTTACCACATAAGGGGTGTTTTGCAAATAAGAAAATAAAAACACTTTTAAGTATACTTACTTTTTTTTCTCCTACTGTTAAGTAAGTCCTTTAAATATTCTATTTTTTGTTCCACATTACCTCTCTGTATGTTCTGTGAAGTGTACACTCATTATTCAGATTCTACAAGGAATAGAGTGACTCCGAGGGAGGCTGGTACACTCAGTAATTGGCAAGCCCAGGGGCTGGAAAACAATCTGACCCCTGAGTTTATGTCTAAGCTTTCCTTCTTTTAGAAATCCATAGTTAATTGTGAAGTGATTTTTAAGTCTTTAACTAGAATAAGTTGATAATGTGCAACTTGTAAAAGCTTGTAAGATACAATTTTGTTTAAGGCAACGTTCGTTTACTTTTTTTGCGGGGGGAAGACAGAGTTCTGCTCTGTTGCCCAGCCTGGAGTGCAGTGGTCTGATCTTGGCTGACAGCAACCTCTGCCCTCCAGGTTCAAGCAATTCTCCTGCCTCAGCTTCCTGAGTAGCTAGGATTACAAGCGCATGTCACCACTCTCGGCTAATTTTTGTATTTTTAGTAGAGATGGATTTCATCATATTGACCAGGCTTGTCTTGAACTCCTGACTTCAAGTGATCCACCTGCCTTGGCCTCCCAAAGCATTGGGATTCCAGGAATGCACTACTGTGCCTGGCTGGTTTACCATATTTTAAAAAATACCCTAATGTGTGTTAGCCTCAAAGATCAAGTTTATAAATCAGGCTTCTTGATTTTAGGGGAGGTAAGTTTTTAGAATATCTAAAAGGAGGTTTTTAATTTTTTAAACCAAAATTTAGAAGCAGAGCCTACCTGGCACTAGCGTTCTTTTATCCATCATGAAAGTCTGGTCCCTATGGTAGGGGCCAAATGGATGCTTGTGGCTCAAGAGAAAGTAAACCCTGAGAAAGATTTACTGAGTTAAGAGTATGGTTTCAGATAGAAATGATGATTACCTTCAGAAGAGTTTTTTTTATAATTGTGGAACTCTAGACTCAACATTCTTAGGGTTTCTGGTCTAAAATAGCTTCATTAAAAAAATATTTGGGCATTCCTCTGATAGCTGCTGTTTCAGATGGGGTCATTTTAAGCTGTTAATCATCTCTGGACCAATTGCTGTGATCATTCCAAATGATCTCCCCTCGTTGGACTTCGATGACATGTAGGCCAGGCTCAAGGGCTCATGCCTGTAAGCCCTGCACTTTGAGAGGCCAAGGTGGGTGGCTCATTTGAGCCAGGAGTTCGAGACCAGCCTGATCAACATGGCAAAAACCTGTCTGTACTAAAAATACAAAAAAAAAAAAAAAAAAAAAAAAGAAAGAAAGAAAGAAAGAAAAAGAAAAAATTAGCTGGGCGCAGTGGCTCATGCCTGTGCCTGTAATCCCAGCTACTCGGGAGGCTGAGGCATGAGAATTGCTTGAACCTGGGAGGCAGAGGTTACAGTGAGCTGAGATGACACCGCTGCACTCCAGCCTGGGCAACAGAGTAAGAATCTGTCTCCAAAAAAGAAGAAGGAGAAGAAGGAAAAGAAGAAGAAAAAGAGAAAGAGAAAGCAAGAAAGGGAAAGAAAAAGAAATAAAAGAAAGGAGAAAAGAAGGAAGAACGGACGAACGGAGAAGTCAGTGATATCTGGCTTATGTATGCAACTCGTACAGTGCTAACTTTACACTGCAAGTACAGTAGGAGCAATGAAACGAACTAGAGAAGAATCAGTATCCCATAGGAGTTAAG
>CAUYQU010016152.1:0-78955 GCA_963574635.1 Cheracebus regulus
TTGAGATACAACCTCATGCCAGTTAGCATGGTGATCATTAAAAAATCTGGAGACAACAGATGCTAGAGAGGATGTGGAGAAATAGGAACACTTTTACACTGTTGGTGGCAGTGTAAACTAGTTCAACCATTGTGGAAGACAGTGTGTCGATTCCTCAAGGACCTAGAAATAGAAATTCCCTTTGACCAAGCAATCCCATTACTGGGTATATACTCAAAGGATTATAAATTGTTCTATTATAAAGACACAGGCACATGTATGTTCATAGCAGCACTGTTTACAATAGCAAAGACCTGGAACCAACCCAAATGCCCCTCGACCATAAACTGGACAAGGAAAATGTGGCACATATACACCATGGAATACTATGCAGCCATAAAAAACGATGAGTTCATGTTCTTTGTAGAGACATGGATGAATCTGGAAACCATCATTCTCAGCAAACTGACACAAGAACAGAAAATCAAACACCCCATGTTCTCACTCATAGGCGGGTGATGAACAATGAGAACACATGGACACAGGGAGGGGAACATCACACACTGGGGTCTGTTGGGGGAGAGCAAGGGAGGGACAGAGTTGCCAGGGGAGGTCAGGGGGAGGGATAACATGGGGAGAAATGCCAGGTGTAAGTAACGGGGGGATGGAGGCAGCAAACCACATTGCCATGTGTGTACCTATGCAACAATCCTGCATGATCTGCACATGTACCCCAGAACCTAAAGTACAATAAAAAATAAAAATAAAAATAAAAAATAACATAAAATTGAAACCCCTAAGTAATACCCCTAAAGCCTCCTTGAGGTTAGTTACTATTGGGTAATAAGTATAATTGTTACCATATGCATTCTTATGTTACTATATCTCTATTACACAGAATGTATCAGTCTTTTTATATTTTAAGAATTTATATATGGAGTAATATACCACATTATGTTTAAAGTCATATTTTGGGACTATTTCTTCATTTGCATAGTAGCTCTAATTCATTCTTTTAAATGACTCTTTGGTATTTCACTGTGCAAAACATGAGTCTATTTATCAATTCTCCCAATAATGGACAAGGACATAAAGTCTTAATAAATTTAATCATCAAACAAAGAAAAATGGTCTGATCTGTAACACTGGTCAAGTATTATACCACAACCAATTTCAATATAACAATGGTTTAATGACTGGTTCACAAGATTTCTGAATATTTATCAGTTTGTTTTTTCACATGAGTCATCATACTATGATTTTTCCATAGAAATATATAATGTAAACTAAGTAAGTTTCTCTCTCTCTCTCTCTTCCCACTCCCCTTTTTATCTTTTGACAAATATAGAACATACATTCATACTTTATGAAAACATTTTCTAAAGCAAATTTTGACTTTCTAAATTGAATGCTATTCAACACTGAAAAAGTTGAGTTAAACATTTTTTTATGGAATATAGATTTGATGCCATACAAACAAAAACTTTTCCTAATAAAAGGTCATGTAGATTTTCTCCCATGTAGTCCTTCAGAAATATTATAGTTGTAGACTTTATATTTAGGTCAATTATCTATTTTAAGTTAATTTTTGTACATGGTTTGAGAAGTAGATTGAAGCCCAATTGTTTTGTATATAGATATCCAATTACTTCAATGCCATTTGTTGAAAATATTATCCTTTGTCCCCTGAATTATGCTTGTACATTTGTTAAAGGGCCCTTTGTTAAAGGGGAAAGGAAAGTCTATTTTATAAATGGTACTGAGAACTGGATATCTACATGCAGTGAAGGAAGTTGTCACTTTATCTTACATCATACTCAAAATCAATGCAAAATGTATAAAAAACCTAAATGTAAGACCTGCTGATATAAAATTCCTAAAAGAGAACATAGAAGGAAAGCTCCTGGACACTGACCTTAGCAAATCTTTTTTTTGTGTGTTTAATATATCACACCAAATGTTCACACTACAAAAGCAAAAATAAACATAAGGGATTACATCAAATGGAAAAGCTTCTGCACAGCAAAGGAAACAATCATCAGAAAGAAGAGACACCTACTAAATGACAGAACATATTTGCAAACTATACATTTGACAAGAAGCTTATATCCAGTATACATAGGGAACTCAAACAATAGTTCAAAAACAAATAATCTGATTAGAAATGGGCAAATGATCTGAATAGACATTTTTCAAAATAACACATACAAATGGCCAACAGCTGTATGAAAAAAATGTTAACATCACTAATCATCCAGGAGATGTAAACTGAAACTATAGATTTCTACTGTACAGTAGGATGACTATGATCAACGATAAGATACTACATATCTCAAAATTGCTATGGGAGGATTTAGAAAGTTATCACCACAAAAAAATGATAAATGTTTGAGGTGATGAATATGCTAATTAATATATGTATTAAAGCATCTCATTGTACTATATAAATATGTACAATTATTATTTGTCAATTAATTTTAAGAAGAATAGCAATGGAGAAGGCTAAGGGATAGGAGAGAGGGTAGCCTTTCAGATTTCACAAGTCAAAGATTTTCCCTTCTGAAATGCAAATCAAAATCACAATGAGATATTACTTCACATCTGTTAGGATGGCTATTATCAAGAAGGCAAGAGATAGAAAGTGTTGGCAAGGTGGAGAAAAGGGAACCCCTGTAGGCTGTCGACAGGAAATCAAATTGGAGCAGCCATTATGGAAAACTGTATGGAGGTTCCTTAAAAAATTATAAACAGAACCATCATATGTTCCAGTCATTCTACTTCTGGATATATAGTCAAAGAAATGAAATCATTATTTTAAAGAAATATCTGCATTTCCATGTCCATTGCAGCGTTTTTACAAGAGCCAAGATATAGAATCAACCTGAGTGTTTAAGATACTTATGATGTTCAACAATGGATGAATGGATAAAGAAATTGTGATGCACACACACACACACACACACACACACACACACACACAGAGTGGAATATTATTCAGCCTTACAAAAGGGGAACCTGTCATTTGTGACAACATGGATGACCTGGAAGACATGCTCAGTAAAATAAGCCAGAAACAAAAAGAAAAATGCTACATCATCTCTCTTATATGTGGAATCTTAAAAGTTAACTATATGGAAACAGAAAGTAGAATAGTGGTTACCAGAGATTCAGAGGTGGGGAAAAGAAGAGCTGTTGGTCAAAGGCTACAAAGTTGTAGTTATGTAGGAGGCATAAGTCTAAAGATCTAATGTACAGCATGAAGACTATAGTTAAGAATCCTGTATTGTATACTGGAAATTTGCTGAGAGAGTAGATTTCAGGTGTTGTCACCACACACAAACGTAACTATGTGAGAGATAGATATGTTAACTTGATTGGCTACAGTATAATAATTTCACATATGCAAATCAAAATATATTTTGATATATATTAGTAATATATATCAATTTATAAATGTGTTGTAAAACCTTAATTATGTACAATAAAATGAATAAAAATGAATTTTAAAAATACTTCTGCATTTCAAAAGATCCCATTGAAGCATTTGGGGCTCAGGACATCCTACCCCAAAATATGGCAACTTGGCATAGATAAGGTTTTAAGCAAAAGAAATCTGTGAAATGCTGGGTGCAGAAAGGATTTTATGACCTCCCCCTGAACAGTTCATAAGACACTCATGTGAAAGGTGCCCTTCGCATACCTGGAGGAAAGAAGCATCCTTATCATTGAAGACATAGGGGCTCTGAGAGGAATATGCACAAATAGGACTTGCCATTTCCCCAGTTTTCTACATTTATCTCATATTATTTTCATCCTATCACTTTCTTCCATGACTTTCTACTTTCCATCAGATTCCTAAAATGTAATTGACTAATTGTTGGAGGCTCAGTGTAGAAGTCTGAGAGTTAATAACCGCAGGGGAACCCAGCCATAGGGATGTCCCCAACTTCGGTGAGTTTTACCGCCAGGAGCTCAACTGGGTCCTCATGGTAAACAAAGGAGTAAAAGCTCCTCATTCTCCTTTCAGGGGGAGAGAAAGTCACCACTTTGAAATACACTAGAGCACTCTATTTTTTCTAACAAGATCTGTCCTCAGGAGAAACCATTTCCCAGAGCCTTATCTGCTTGGGTTTTATCAGATCCTAAGCCATCTGGGTGAAGAGAAATACCCAAATGCAGCCCTCTCTGAACTGCCACTTGGAGAAGAGGAAATATGCAATTCCAGGCCCTCCAGCCATCCTGTCTTCCTAAGAGGGGGCAAAAAACTGAGAAGTATTTGTGAGGTAAACAGTCCAGGGACATGGCTCACTAAAGGACTTGTCCTACCACCATGTTACTAGAAGACTATTTGCAGAAGTTCCTTTAATCCAGTACAACATGCCAACTTTTGACAACAAAATTTCAAGGTAAACTAAAAGGCAAAAAAAAAAAAAAAAAAAAAGAGAGAGAGAGAGGCCAAACAAGCATCAGAACCAGAGTCAATTATGGCAGAAATGTTGAAATTATCAGACTAGGAATTAAAAAGCAAACTATGATTAGTGCACTAAGGTTATTAATGGAAAAGGCAGCAATGTGCAAGAATAGAAGGATGATATAAGGAGATGGAAATATAGGAAGAAATTGTAAAAGACTGGAAATTTTAAAATGCCTTTGATGGGCTCATTAGTAGACTAAACATGGCTGCAGAAAGAATATCTGAGCTTGAGGATATGACAATAGAAACTTCAAAAATTAAAAAAATTAAGAGAAAAAAGATGTAATGAGACAGAATAAAATATTCAAGAACTGTGAGGCTACTGCAAAAGGTGTAACACATGTGTGATGAGAATGCCAGAAGCGTAAGAAAGAGAGAAAAGAAACAAAGCAATATTTGAAACACTGACTGATTATTTATTCATATTAATGTTAGACACCCAATAGCAGATCCAGGAAGCTCAGAGAACACCAACCAGGATAACTGCCAAAATTACTACACCTAAGCATTTTATAGTCAAACCTCAGGTAATCAAAGACAAAAAAAAAAGGTCTCAAAAGAACTCAGAAAAAAATAATACCTATAGAGGAGCAAAGATAAAGAAATGCATCTGACTTCTGCAGAAAAAGCAATTGACAAAAATCTAGCAGCCACTTATAATAAAAGCTCTCAGCAGAATAGAAGTATAATTTCCTCAACTTGATAAAGAACATCTACAAGAGACCTGCATCTAGCAGCATTCTTTAATAGTGAGAAATTCAAGGTTTTCCTGTGAGATCAGGGACAAGGCAAGGATGGCTTCCCTTCCTGTGACCATAGCTTTTCAACATCATCCTGGATATTCCAGATTTCTTTAAAGGTTCCACTCACCACTGGCTTTCTCCATAATCTTACATCTCCTCATGCATAAACTTATAACATAGTACAGAAACTGTTCTTACATACTATTTTCTTTCTCTTAGCTTATTAAGCACTTGTACATCTTGTGACCATTTTCATTTTATAATGTGTATGCATTTTACCTCACAGGGTGCCTCCTCTGACACAATAATCATGTCATCTTCTGCTCTGTCGTTCACACAATGTATAGAACAATGATTTGACCCAGTAAGCGCTTCGATTTGTTGATTTTTAATAAGATACTATCAAGTGCTTATACTAGAGCTGGGGATCAGAGAAGAAATTCATGCAGAACACTTTAAAGAGAAGAGAGGTTGCATGAGCACAAGAAGATCCTTGACTCAAAAGAATGCTCCTGCCATTGCATCGCATTTAGCTCGAGGGATGATTTTGATGACCTTTCTAAATGGACACAAGGCTGAACAATAAAAATAAGTTTGAGCACATTAATAATAGGAAACAGGATTTTTCTTATGTCTCTATTTAAACAAAGTAGTCTGAAACAGTAAGAAATATACATGATTTCTTCTGTCTCTGGATCTAGTGGTAGAATGATTCTATTAGTCACACTGGGTAAAGCGATAATGAATGTCTCCTTGGAGATTTTACTGCATAACTTGCAGAAGTAAGCAATAATCTATTATCTCCTGGAGATGACTGCCAAGGATCCCAGAGGAATTCATTTACTTCATCTCTATTCAATACATATGGTAATTATAGCAGTTTTTATTACTAAATGAAATATTTTCATTAAATCCTTTGCCACAATGAGATTTTAAAGTGAGACTTTTTTGGATTTTTATCTGATTAAATATGGTCCCATTTATCATCAGTTCTAACTTCTTGTTACTATTGTTGTTTTTTAGGTCCTTAAAGTAAATTTTAAGACTCAATCTAAGTGTTTCAGTGTTGGTTACCATTCTATTTAGAAAGTCAGAATTTGTTTTAGAAGATATTTGTCTAAACTGTGTGTTCTGTATTTGTCAAAATAATGGGAGAAAGGGAATGGGCGAGCTGGGATGGAGGGAGTGAGAAAGGAACAGAGACAGACAGAGTGGGAGAGAGAGAAAGAAAAAGCTTCGTATTTCCACCACACATCTTCTGGGGAATCATAAGTAGGACACTGACTCATCCCAGAAGCCAAGTGGTAAATATTCAGAAATCCTGTGGGCCAGTTAAACTAATAGTAACTTGAAAGCAGTCTAGGCGTACAACCTAGACTTTGTAAATGCTACAAATGCTACAAATGTGGAGCTTCTCTGTTTGTTCATTTGTTTGATGAGTCACCTTACCAGCACACCCACTGGATCCATCAACATGCTAACATATTATGTGATCTGAGAAAATACAACGCTTTAAAGGTTCTGAGAAGCCCTGCAGTTTTAAAAAGGTGTAGTACCTTCATTAAACCAAGTATCTTCCAAGTTGTATGGAGAAGGGACACTTCTTACTGGAATAAGGAGTTGTATTTATGGTGGTCCAAGAATTTAGGCTCTGGAGCCAGACTGCACGGGTTTAAATCTTTGCTCTGCCATTTGTTAGTGTCTTGAAGGAAAAATTGTTCAACTGATCTGTGACTTATATTCTTCATTTGTCAAGTTCATCTAATCTTTACATACTTCAAGCTTATTTTGAAGATGAAATGATTTAATTTTTGTAATAAACTTAGAATGGCATTTGAAACATCATAAATTATTAATATATAATAAGCTGTGTTATTTTAAGAAAAGAGTGCTCCTCAGACTTTATTTTAGACAACTCTCCTCTAGGGTATAAAATAGTTTATAGAAAGATAAACTGGGAATTACATTAGTCATTTTAAATTGTGTTACTTTTAATAATACTACTTAAAGCAATTTTATGTATAGATTCTATAGTTTCTAGGTCAGTTTTTACTATAAGAACACTAAAATTAGGGCTTTGTTTTAACAGAATAGCTTAGAAATTTGAATAACTTTGAAATTGTCTCTGCTTCTCATAGAGGATTCCTTCTCCATACATGCTTAAAATATTCCCTCTATGAACATAAATGACTACCTTTAGACTACAGTTAAAATATACTTTTACCAGAGAGAGAAACGAAGTGGGTACAGCCTACATGCTTTAATTCGATTTTTCAAAAGTTTTCTGGGTGTACATAATCCAAAATAAGTAAATTTTTAGATAAACTTTTAATAACTTTTCCCCAGAGTCTGTGAGGCATAGGACCATTGGAAGTCAACCACAAAACCATAATCCTTTTGGCTTTTGGATTCAGAAAATGGAACTTAGGACTCCCAGAGCACCTAGAAATGGGAAGAGTAACAGTTGAAATACTGAAGGAGGTGAATAGAGGACTGCTGCTCATCACTGAATAAGGGGACAAAGATCACAATTTAAATCCTACTCAGCATAGAAGAGCTTGGCCCTGTGACCTTCCATTAGAACATCAGAAGGGAAACACATTTGGGATAAAACCTATGCCCCAGGATAAAGGGATTCACTCTAGGAATAAGGATAAAACAGAAATCGATAAAAGCTTAAAAGCACAACTTTGCAAGGTCAAAGTGATCTACTAGTAATTACAGTGCCTGCTGGGGCAAAACTCAGCGCTTGCCAGAAGACAAAAGACAGAATCTGGTGAATATTTACTGCATTCAGACACAAACTCCAACATGCAACCTAGAACTACTAGACATGAGGAAAAACAGAAAAATTGGCACATGGTCCAGAGGAGAATCAGTTCATCAAGTGACCCACAAAGAACTCAGATGTAGGAGGTAGTGAAGAACTTTTAAATAACCGTGATGAATGTGTTAACAACATTACAGTAAGATATAATGGGTGATATGATGAAGAATTTCAGAAAAGATTTGGAAACTGTAACATACAAATAAAATGGAAATCTTAGAATTATAAAAAGAAAATATATAAATTAAAAATTCATTGGATAGGATTAACAGATTAATCATAACAGAAAAAAGAAATTAGGCAATGTACATCTATCTAAGTTACTTATTGGTTAAAGAAGATATTTCAATAGAAATTAGAAAATATTTTAACTGAATTATTATGAAAATAAAATATATTGAAAGTAGTAGGATACAGCTAAATTTGGCATAAAAGGACAATTTTAGGTTTCAATGCTTATGTTGGAAAAGATGACAAGTTAAAATCAATGATTAAAGATTACACTTAAACCAGAAAAAGCAGAGTATATGAAACTCCAGGTAATTAGAAGAAAGAAAAGAATAAAGATAAAAGTAGAAATTAATAAAATGATACACAACCAAGAAAAAATACCTACATCAAAAATTGTTTCATTTGAAAAGATTAATAGAATTGTAAATCCTGAGCTAAATCAATTAAGAGAAGGGGAGAGAATACAGTATCAAGAACGATATAGAGGACGTCATCACAAATTATATAGATACTATGAAGACGTTAATGTCAGTGGTTTAACATCTTAGACAAATGAACAACAATAGAGGAGAAAGAATGACTCCTCAACTTATTTCCTAAGGACAGAATAACTCTTCATCCGAACCTCACAATATCATTAAGAGGAAGTAATCACAAACCAATATCACTCATGAACATAGATGCAAAGATACTTAATAGAATATCAGCAATTTGAATTCAGCAATATATAAAAATCATCAAACACTGTGAAAAAGGGTGCTTATTTTATGAATACAAGGTTAAAAAAACCAATCGATGTAATTCATCATTGTAACAGTTTTTGTATTGGTCAATTTCTTTCCAAAATTACAAAACTTTTAAGGTGTATTTCTATTTTTGTAAGACAGTTGAAAATGAGTGACAACCGATTGACTAAACATTGGCTCTTTTAAAATTAACCCTACCTAGGCATTCAGCTGCTTATGCAATGTAAGCATCTTGTTCCCTTCCCATTACTTACAAGAAATCAGATGAATATCATCTTAAAGTTATGTAATATATTTGCCTAAAGTCCTTAGGCATATGTATCCAAACTATCTGCCACTGAGTCCTTTTAGGTCTCACTGTCACTTGAAAAAAGTAAAGGATTCCACCTACTATGCCCAGTTCAGAAGTTTCCAGTGGAAAAACTCCACAGGTTCAGACAGGTTTTTCACAGTTAACCAGGGCTGCATAACCCTCATTGCTTAAAAACCAAGTAATTGTGAAACCCAAAACCAGCTGGCAGGTGAAGGCCTAAGCTGCGTGGGAGCTTCTGGCCAACAGATTGCCAAATGCCAAGCCAGGGTAGATGCTGACCTACTTACTCAGTAATATGAAAGTACAAAACTAGGTTTCCAGTCTCTCCTTAGATTAGGCTCCAATATAGCTGAAGTACCAAGTGACCCCCCAGCTTGAGTGACCTTGGATGGTCATTGGAGTCAATAGGATAGACATAAAGTAATTGTGTATCACTCACGTTTCTCTTTTGCCTTTGCCAGTACATGACTTGCAGGTGAATTATAAATACAAGGTATATTTAGCCAATTAAACTGGTGACTCATATATATGTAGCTTTTTTTGGTAAAAGGGGCTACACATTTCTTCATAGTCCAATTTATAAATTATAATTCACAAGCAAATATTCTTCTCGTTATCTTAAAAATAACAATAGCCATTCTTTTGACAAGTACGTTTAAGCAACTGTGAATCTGTTTTTTATTTATTATTATTATTATTTTGAGATGGCATCTCGCTCTGTTGCCCAGGCTGGAGTGCAGTAGTGTGATCTTGGCTCACCGCAACCTCTGTCTCCCGGGTTTAATCAATTCTCCTGCCTCAGCCTCCTGAGTATCTGGGATTACAGGTGCCCACCGCCACACCCAGCTAATTTTTCTATTTTTAGTAGAAATGAGGTTTCACCATGTTGGCCAGGCTCGTCTTGAACTTCTGACTTCAGGTAATCCACCTGTCTTGGCCTCCCAAAGTGCTGAGATTACAGGTGTGAGCCTCGGCACCCAGCCGAATCTGTTTATTAATTAGACCATAGAATCTATGCTTCTTTGGTGGTCAGCTGCCTGACCGGTTGTTCCGGTCATACACAGGTAAGGAGGGAGAAAGTGCCAAGAGTTTGGAGGCCTGAGTGAGCTCGACAGAACTAGATGAAATTGACCACTGGGCACTGGGACCCAGAAAGGACTCATTGCCACAGAGTTGCCTGAATACTACCTTCTCTCCCTTCTCGATAGTTTTTATTTATTTTTAAAAATTTTTTCCCTGAGTGTCATAAGTGGGGGTCCCATTACCAAAACCTTTTCTATGGTGCATCCAGTTGGCTATGACTCTCCCAGGAACAGCTCTGCAGGAAAATGCAAGTTCGCAGGACAATGAATGCACTGCTGCTTTTCTGCTGCTGCATTTTCCCACGAATAAAACCTGTCTGGTATTTGTACTGCTGGTCCAGGTTGCCGTAAAAAGCACCACAGACGAGATGGCTTACACCACAGAAACTCATGTTCTCCCAGTCCTAGAAGCTGAAATTCCCAGATCAAAGCATTTTCAGGGTTGGTTTCTTCCAAGACCTCTACCGTTGGCTTACAGATGATTGTAGTCAGTTCACGTGATGTTCCTCTTCTGTGAGTGCCTGTGTAGATTTTCTCTTCTTATGAAGATACCAGTCAGATTAAATGATGGCTCACCCAAATGACTTCATTTCATCTTAATTACTTCTCTAAAGGCTCTATCTCCAAATACAGTCACATTCTGAGATACTCAGCGTTAGGACTTGAACATATAAATTTGAGGAGTGGAGTACAATTCAGCCTATACCATATGCCATGGTAGCCCCAATGTCCCTGTTTTCCAATAGCAGCAAAGTGTTTATGGTATATCATGTTCCACCTGTGACCTTTCTGTTCTTTCTTCTACAATATTATATCACTTTCATACCATAGTTTTACATGTATTTTTTTCCTTTACTCCAAAACACATCTGCAAACTCCAGGAGAGAAAAAAAATCTGCATTTGAAACTAGCAGGTGTATGGTAACTGTTAACTAATATAAAATGGCATCTGAAAGAAAAAAAGCCCACAAATTTTTTCCCATGCCTGTCAATAAAGACTTAAGAAACATTGTTTTTTTGAAGAAAAGAACTTTATATTGTTGAAAACCTAGATGGTAATTTGAAATCATACTTTCCATGCTAGAACAGACATTTAACTAGAGGAAAAAGCCACCTCCCATTCTCCAGTCACTACCTCCTCCATTCCCCAGCATGTTTTATGTTCTGGCCTTCACCAAAGAGTGGTATACAAGAAAGCAAATTGAAAATCCATCATTTTCCAGTATGGTAAGGCTCATTTATTCATTCAATAAGGATTTATTGCTTTGCTGTGATGTGCCAGGTATAGAGCTTGGTGCTGGTAATACCTTAGTGAACAAGACGTAGATATGCAATAGAATAGTAACTGAGTTCAGATTTTTTATGTCTCAACCACTTCAGGGCAGATTAGCATATGAATGAACTATACAACTTATTTTCCGTCACAATTTTGGTCTAGTCTTTGATATTCTTCTTCTATCCTATGAAATAGCTTTTCTTTCATAAGCAGAAGAAGAGCAGAATGAAATAGAGAGCTCTGCTACTCCTCGGCCAATTTCTTTATAAAATTACATTTGGGACTTTCTATTTAATTGGTCCCTCCAAGGGCTGTGAGCTGAAAAATTTATGGGCTGTGATATGGTGACAGATGAAAAGTGGTCCAAGTAAATTTTGAAAGGTGCCTACCAAAATAAATGAGTTTTTACCAGTGATATCTCTATAAGGCCTTCCTGGTACATGAGGATTCAGGAATTTGGGGATTTATACTGTTATACTTAGGACATCTCATTATAAGTGTGTCATATGACACACTCTGGGCCAACTACATTTTTCCATGACATTTTCTAACTGGAAATAGAAATTCAGTCCTCCCAGTGATGCAGTCTATGGAATGGGATCCTTGGGAGCTGCCTAGTCATGTGGAGGGAAGCCCTGAAATCAGCAGTGTTGGAGAATGAGGTCCACACAGACTCTGGATGACGTGTTGTATACAAAGCTGCACACGGGCACTTCTCGTCACCACCTCCACAGCTGATTCCCTGGTCTAACCTTCACCTCTCACCTGCCTGCTAAATGATCTCCTTGCTTCTACCTTTGCTCCCATATTGTCTCTTCTCAATAAAACACCGGGAATGATTTATTTTTAAAGTTTAAGAGAGGTCTTGTTACTGTGCAGCTCAAAGCTGTCCAGTGTTTCCGCATTTCATGCATAGTAAAAGCTGAAGACTTTCCCAGGGACTACAAGGATATTCCCTGCCTGTCCTCATCACCTCTGTGGCTGCCTTTTCCCATAATCTCCTTCTGCACCTCAGCACTTCAGAATAGTGCCCTTGATCTTTAGACATGTTCCCTTGAATTATTCCCCAGCAGATAGTGTTCTCCCAGATATGAATGTGTCTCCTTGCCTACTTTTAAGTCTTCACTCAAATGTAGCCTGTTCAGCCATCGCTGACCCGACTACTCTCTTTAAAAATCAGTAACTTTTTGGCACTTCATTTCTCTCTCTCTCTCTTTTTTTTTCTGTTACGGAGTCTTGCTCTGTCACCAGGCTGGAGTGCAGTGAAATGATCTCGGCTCACTACAAACTCCGCCTCCCAGGTTCAAGGGATTCTCCTGCCTCAGTCTCCCAAGTAGCTGGGACTACAGGCACGCACCACCACGCCAGGCTACTTTTTGTATATTTAGTAGAGATGGGATTTGACCATGTTGGCCAGGATGGTCTCGATCTCCTGACCTTGTAATCTGCCCACCTCGGCATCCTAAAGTGCTGGGATTACAGGCATGAGCCACCGCGCCCAGCCAATATCTCCCTTCTTTACCTTATTTTTCTCTATATCAGATTTCATTACATTCTTTTGTACCCAGGCACATTTTCAGTAAACTTCTATATTTCATGGTCTATCTCTATCCTCTAGAATATAACTTCCCACCCCCAATGCCTAGGCCAGTACCAGGCAGGAAGCTGGCAGCTTTAAATAAATAGGCTAGTAACACTGAATTAAACTCATGGAGATATCAGGTTAGGCAAAGCTCTGCATTGTGTTAGGATAACATTTGAAGAACTACTAATTAAGCTTTGTGGAAATGCCCAGCTGAGGATATACCTTGCCATTCATTTGCTGGAATTTTGGTATAAATTGGTGGGAGGTCAAAGAGACATGTGCCTTGTATCAAAAAGTCCTTAACTTCAAAATTGAGTAGGATGAGTTATGGATGGGGTATTTTGGATGGATCGCCAGACACAAACCATATTCAATATATGTCTTTACTAAGTTAACTAAGCTTAAAAATATCTTATAAATTTCTAAACTAGAAATTAAATTTTATACTCTCTTCCACTGACCCATTTGTTGTTTTAAATAAATCTGGAGTCCTTTGGGCACATCAAAAGATGGAGAATGCCAGGTCCCCTGGATATGTTCAAGGCACAGCCCTGTTTCCCACAGACACTGGAGTTTCTGCAAACATGACTATTCCTCTAAGGCTTGCAAACCACTCAGTTTTGGAATCGCAATTGCAGAGATTTCCTAATTTATTTGTCTGTGTTGATGCCTCATTTGGTACTTTGGGTGTTGGAAACTCCTCAACAATGTCTTTAGTTCTACTAATCTTTGCTGTGGATTGCACACAATAATAAAAAAACACCAATTCAAGGTGCACTTTTTATTTCCCCTGGAATGATTCTACTCCTTTTTCAGAATCATAAGTTTTTCTGACTCTGTAATGAGTGTTCTCTTCTATGTCTCAAACTTGTTTGTGAGAAGAATGCACACACCCTGCTTTTCCTGTTAGCTAAGGGACACCTACACAATTTTACCTGAGAAAGGTCTCCCCATTTCTTGGGATTCATTAATTTCTGTTACTTCCTGCACAAGATTATCAGTCTCATCCTGGGTGTCAATGTCCCACATATGATTAACTGAGTTATAGGAGGGCCTCTATGAAGCGGTTTTTATTTCACAGGGATAATTAGATCATTTATCCTTCCTAAAGCCAGTAAATAACCTATAGATTCAACCACAATGTAAGGCTGTAGAATTGAGGGAAAAAATGAAAATAAAAAGCAAAGTTCTTTTTCAAACAGTAATCATTTCAGAAATTCCTTTGACATGGCTTTAAACCATCATGTGGGTTTTCAACATTCATATGCCATTTCTTCACCTTAAGTTTGTATTTCATTCAGTATCTTAAATTGCCTCTTAGGTAAAGTGTATCTCTAAAAAAAAAAAAAACAGCAAAAGAGGAGAACACATGAAGGCAAATGCAGTTTAATATTTTAGTTAACTGTTAAAAAAAACAGTAAAACTTTGATATGCTAATTAATCCAGGACCATAACTGTAAACCATAAGCACCAGAATCCACACAAGGAATGGTTTGAAAACTTGGACAAACTAACAATGGGAGTTGAAGTTAGCTTTGCATGTTGTCAGCTAACCTTCCCCAGCCTCCCTGGGCTCAGACCACGGCGTATATAGCAACTTTAGGACTTATTCACTCCTGATGCAACAATTATTAAATCCCCATTATGTCTTGGGTGCCAGTACTGAGAAAGATTCTGTTAGCATTCATTGTTGGTATTCCAATAAAATCATCTGTGTAATGTGCTTCGGCTGGCACTGCTAGATCGAATGTGAGCCTGTTTAGCCTTAGCTGTCATCATTGCTATTGCAAAGCTATAAAAGTAAGTCCTGGTCCCTCTGCCCAGGGCTTAATAGAGAAGAGAGTCAACTAAGTGAAAATCAGACTGTGTGTTTAAATAGAAACCTGGAAAAGGCTTGAAATGTATTTAGTCTATCAACAGTCTTCTTTATGTTTTTATTTGGGTTCCATGGGAATGGGTTTCTGTGTAGGAGCTTTGATGCTTTAGCTGCAGGAAAATATATGTGTTTTCTTTGGCAAATTTTAAAGAGGGCCATAGAAAGGCATCCATGCAAGATAGGGACAAATGTAGGAGTAGGAACACAGCAATGAATTTTATGTAAACCTAATAAAGGTTTTTTCTTTATTTTAAATGTAATTTTTATGTGTAATAATGGCAATAAACTAATAACAACACTGCTTCTCTTTTCTAGAAATTTGCGAAATTCTAGTGGATGTTAATTGTTTTTAACTGAATATGAGAGTGACTATAAGTATATATTAATTAAAGGTAATACGGATAGCTCAAATCGAATTGAGAGCAGATTATCCAAGGGAAAGATGGAAATTGTGGGTGCCCTAGTTATGATATTTGAGAGTATTCCCTACACTGGACTGGTGCCAAGGACTGATCATTTAAGGAAAGTAAGAGCTGACATCTGAGATTAAATCCAGTTTTATTATGGAATGGAAGGTATAATTATATTTTCAATAAAATACCAAACCTGCAACATTGGCAATGAGTGTTTTGCTAACTACAGCCCAAGCATTTTCCCAAATTCTTTTTCTTCTCACTATTTCTAAGTCTCTACACCATCTACTTATTGCAGCTTTTAGCGATATCAACATATCTTAGTTTATTTAAATAAGAAATGTAATTGTTCTTATTTTTATTGAGCCTAAATTGATTTCACTCTAATTTCAAGGATCACAGTGTGATCTGAATTTATTTAGCCCAAATTCACATTTTCTCCTGTTAAAAAAAACCACACTATTTAATTAAAAATAAAAAAAAGAGAGAAAGAATAAGCAAATCAGGTTGCTAAGATTTCTCTGTACCTCTGAGGTTAAACACGACTTCCTTGCAATGGTCAGTCTCTACACTCTGACCCGTCTTCTTTCACCACTGCCTTTCTTCTCTTTCTTGACCTTCTTCCACTTCCTCCAGTGAAGCATGACCCAGTATGCTCAGGCCTTCATGCTTGCTACTGCATATTGCAGGATAATTCAACAAGTGGGTGCTTTCACCACTCGTCATGTAGCAAACTCTCTATTGATTTTACTTATATTTGCAGTTTATAATGAATCTTGTAAGTGTACTAGCCAAGTGGAATACCTTTTTGTTTGTTTGGTTTTGCAGATTTTTTTTCCTTGTGGTCTTTGAGATTCCTTTTTAAAAATGATTTCAACTTTTATTTTATATATAGGAGGTACATGTGCATGTTTGTTACTTAGGAATATTGCATGATGCTGAGGTTTGTAGGATGGACTCTGTCACCCAGATAGTGAACATGGCACCCAATACGTAATTTTCCAGCCCTATCTTCCTCCTTCCCTCCCCTTTCATGTAGTTCCCAGTGTCTATTGTTCCACTCATTGTGTCCATGAGTACCCAATGTTTAGCTCCTACTTATGAGTGAGAACATGTTGTATTTGGTTTTCTGTTCCTGTATCAATTCACGTACGATAATGGCTTCCAGCTGCACTAATATTGCTGCAAAGGACATTATTTCATTCTTTTGATGGCTGCATAGTATTCCATGTGGCATATGTGCCACATTTTCTTTATCTAATCCAACATTGATGGGCATCTAAGTTGATTCCATGTCTTTGCTATTGTCGATAGCACTGTGATGAACTTGAAAGTGGAAGTATCTTTTTGGTAGACTAATTTGTTTTATATCCAGTAACGGGATCGCTGGGTTGAATGGAAGCTCTGTTTTAAGTCCTCTGAGAAATCTCCAAACTTCTTGCCACAGTGGCTGAACTAATTTACATTCCCACCAACAGTGTATAAGCATTCCTTTTTTCCCCTCAGCCTTGCCAGCATCTGTTATTTTTTAACTTTTGAAAAATAGCCATTCTGACTGCCATGAGATGGTATCTCACTATGGTTTTGATTTGCATTTCTCTGATGATTAGTGAATGTGGCACATTTTTTTTCATATGTTTGTTGGACACTTGAATCTCATCTTTTGAGAAGCATCTGTTTATGTCCTTTGCCCATTTTTAAAGAGTTTTTATGCTTGTTTTGCTTTTTGATTTAAGTTCCTTATATTAATAAATTCTGGATATTAGACCTTTGTTATATGCATACTTTGCAAATATTTTCTCCTGCTCTGTTTTTTGTCTGTTCATTCTGTTGTTAGTTTCTTTTGCTGTGCAGAAGCTCTTGTTTAATTAGGACCCACTTGTCAACTTTTGTTTTGTTACAATTGCTTTTGGGGATTTAGCCAAAATTTCTGTGCCAAGGCCAATGTCAGGAAGGATGTTTCCTAGGTTTTCTTCCAGGAATTTTATAGTTTTGGGTCTTACATTTAAATCTTTAATCCACCTTGAGTTAATTTAGTTATTTTTTGTATATTGTAAAACGTATAGATCGAGTCAGTTTTCTGCATTTGGCTAGCGAGTTATCTCAACATCATTTATTGAATAGGGATTATTTTCCCCATTGCTTCCTTTTAATTGGCTTTGTTGAAGATGATATGGTTATAGGTGTGTAGGTTTATTTCTGAGTTCTGTATTCTGTTTCATTGGTCTCATTCATTGGTCTGGGTGTCTTTTTTTTTTTTTTTTGACAGTGTCTTACTCTGTTACCAAGGCTGGAGTGTAGTGGCATGTTCACATCTCACTGAAGCCTCAGCCTTCTGGGGTCAAGCTATACTCCCTCCTCAGCCTTCTGAGTAGCTGGAACTACAGATATGTGTCACAATACCCAGCTATTTTTTCTTTTTCATTTTTCATAGAGATAGGGTCTCACTTTATTGCCCAGGCTGGTCTCAAAATCCTGGGCTCAAGAGATCTATTTCAGTCTCCAAAAGTGCTGAGATTGCAGGCTTGAACTGCCAGGGCTAGATCTGTGCTGTTTTAGTCACTGTAGCTTTGTAGCATAGTTTGTAGTCAGGTTATGCAATGCCTCTGCCTTTGTTCTTTTTGCTTAGGATTGCCTTGATTATTTGGGCTCTACTTTGGTTCTGCATGAATTTTAGAATTTTTTTTTCTAATTCTGTGAAAAATAACCTTGGTAGTTTGATAGGAACAGCATTGAATCTGTAAATTGCCTTGGGCAGTAGGGCCATTTTTACAATATTGAGTCTTCCAATCCATGAGCATGGAAGGTTTTTCCATTTATTTGTGCTGTCTTGAATTTCTTTCAGCAGTGTTTTGTGGTTCTCCTTGTGGAAATCTTTCACCTCCATGGTTATCCATATTCCTAGGTATTTCAGTTTTTTGTGGCTATTTGGAATGACATCATGTTCTTGATTTTACTCTCATCTTGAACGTTATTGGTGTATAGAAATATTACTGATTTTTTTCTAAATGGTATATATTATTTGCCTTACAATTTTATATTTGATGTTTTAATGATTAAATTATGGGCCAAGAGAAACAGTATTTGGAGGAGAAATATCTGTCCTTTCTACATTTACACCTCACCATATTTCCTTTCAGCTTTTATCATTTTGCACTGTATTATGATTAATTTATCTAGAAATAAATACCCACTGCTAAAGATCATATATGTCAAAATTACAAATGTCGACAACCTTTTAACCCAGCTATTCCACTTCCAGGGATTTGTCTAATCTGTATTTTGAAACATGTACTGTATTACCTGATTTATTACAAGCTGTTTCACCATTAAAATCACAAGAGTTTGGCAACAAAATATATTTCCATCTATAGGGTATTAGTCGAGTACATTATGATGTACTTATATCTGAAGCTAGAAAAAGAGAATGAGTCAACCAAATTCTGGTATGGAACGTATTCTAAGACACTGGTAAGTATAAATAGCAGAGAACAGAATAATACGTATAATAAGTATTAAATATAAATACATTGCATAGAATTATCTCTATATTGGCATAAATTATTTCTGGAAAAATACACAATAAACTTCCAACATTTGTAAATTCTAAGGAAGGGAGGTAGGGATATTAAAGATACTTTTTAAGAATACACTTTAGAGCATTCTGAATTTCCAGCAATGTAAATAGATTGCCTATCTCTAAAGAGTGAAAATTTTAATTTAAAAAGTGAAGAGTTTCAGTTAAGATGGCAGTTTGAACATGTGAATTTACCTTTGCTCCGTCTCCAAAACCCAATGACACAACAGCATATGAGTGTCCCATTGCTGCCATAATAAGTGATCATGCACTCAGCACTCTACAACAACACGAGACCATTATCTCACAGTCTTCTGCCAGGGGTCCAGCACAGGTCTCACCAGGTCAACACTGAGGAGTTGGCCAGTACTATATACCTGTGTGGAGGCTCTAGAGGAGAATCTTTGCTTTGCTTTCTCTAGCTTTTAGAGGATGCCTGCAGTCTCTGGCTCCCAGCTCCCTTCCCCTATCTGACCTCACATCTTTCTCTAACTACAGACTGAAAAGGTTCTCCACCTTCAAAAAATCATGAGATGAATTTGGGCCAATTTGAATAATCCACAATAATCTCCTACCACAAGGTCATTAACTTAATTAAATTTACAAAGTCCCCTTGCTGTAACACATTTACAGGATCAGGACATTAGGACATGGACATCTTTGGTGGGAGAACATAATCCTGTCTACCTTAGACAATTACTTGTTTGTTTTTAACAAAACAAATATACAAGAATGAGGACATCTGGAAAGGAATTTTGAAAGGTAGAGTACACATAGAAGTGAGATAAAAGACCAAAAAGAGAGCTGGATTCTACACTTGCAGTGGCGAACCTTGGAAATTAAGCCTATAATGTTGTGCTGGTTACTTTGGAAGAAGAAATAAAGCAAAAAAGACCTTCAAATAAACAGGATTATGCATCTGAAACTCTAAGAAGCATATACGTTTCCCAGTCCCCTCTGCATTTCCCTTTTTGTAGCATTCTGTTCTTTTTTAGTTTTATATGGATTTTAGGATTTTTAAAATATATTTCTGTAAAGAATGTCATTGGGATTTGATAGGCATTGCATTAAATATGTAGATCATCGGGGGCATTATGAACATTTTAACAATCCAATCCATGAAAAAGGGATGTCCTTCTGTTTAGCTGTATCTTCTTTAATTTTTTTCATTTTTTTTTTCATATTGTACAAGTCATTTACCTCTATTTTTTATACACTGGAACAAATTTCATTTTAAAAATTCAATCCATAAAGGTCTATCTAAAAATATGTTTTATATAAATGACTCCAATTATTTATTTTCACCAATCTATTGATTTCTCCACCAATCTTGAACCTAAATGTTCACTGTTTTAGTTTGAATTTGCCACATTTAGTCTTTCAGAATTCAACAAACCATTAGTTATTTTGCTTCTTACTGGTGTAAGAAATTGATATGCTTGCAAATACCTTGTCTCAGTCTTCATTTATTATTACAAATATTCCACAATTCTCCCCATCTCATCTTTATCTCATGCCTTTCAGTTGTCTAGGTTACCATACTCTTACATTATGCATTCTCTATAAGCTAACCTTCAAGTGATAGTAGAGTTTACGATTAAAGGGAAATCTTTTCATGTTTGCCATGCAGTTGCATGAATATCAAAATATATCTCTTATTGCAATCTTACTCTATATCCCTGTGGCTTTTGACTTCATATTTTTTTTTCCTTTCTCCAAGTTAAATACTAAAGTAAACTCCTTGTTCCAGTCCATAAAATATAGAGGTGAAAGATTTGTACAATAATTTTTTTAAAAAAATTATTAAGGAAATTAAGAAGATACAGCTAAATGGAAAGATATCCCTTTATATCCCTTTTTCATGAGTTGGTTGCAAGAATATTGTTAAAATGTTCTCACTACCCACAGTGATCTACATATTTAATGCAATGTGTATCAAAATCTCAAGGACATCCTTTACAGAAAGAGAAAAACAATTGTAAAATTTATATGGAACTACAAAAGATTCTGAAGAGCCAAGGCAACACTGAACAAGAAGAAAGCTGGATGCATCACACTTCCTGACATTAAAATATATTGCAAAACCATGGTAATCAAAACAGTACAGTACTGGCATAAAAACAGTTGTATAAATCGATGGAACAGCACAGAGAGCCCAGTAATAAATCCACACATCTATGACCAATTGTTCTTCAACAAGGGTGCCAAGAATACACAATGGAAAAATAATTTTTTAAAAATAAATGGTTTTGGGAAAACTGTATATCCAACTGCATCTATACGCAGAAGAATGAAATTGAACCCTTATTTTACACCAGATACAAAAATCAACTCAAGATAGTTTAAAGACTTAAACATACAATATGAAACTGAAAACTATTAGAAGAAAACATAGGGGAAATCTTGACATTGGTTTTGGAGATGATTTCTTTTGGTTATGACATCAAAAGAACAGAGTAAACACAGACAAATGGAATTACATGAAACTGCAAAGCCTCTGCCTAGCAAAGGAAATAATTAACAAGTAAAAAGGCAACCTACAAATTGGGAGAAAATATTTGCCAATCTTGTATGTGATAAGAAGTTAACATACAAAATATATAATGAATTTATGTAACTAAATTGCAAAAAATCCTAAAATAACTCAATTAAAAATGGACAAAAGACCTAAGTCGACATTTATCAAAGGAATTCATACAAGTGGCCAACAGGTATATGAAAAGGTGTTTAACATTACTAATAATCAGGGAAATGCAAATTAAACTAAGATGAGATACCACCTCACACCTGTTAAAATGGTTATTATCAAAAAGACAAAAGATACTAAATATTGGCAAGGATGTAGAAAACAGGGAACTCTTTTACACTTTCAAGAAAAGTCAACTAGTTTAGCCAAAAAGTTTCCTCAAAAAATAAAAATTAAAATTAAACTACCTTATGAGCCATCAATTCCACTTCTATGTCCGAAGGAAATGAAATCAGTATCTCAAAGAGGTGTCTGTACTCTCATGTTCACTGCGGCATTGTTCACAATAGCCAAGACATGGAAACAAACTAAATACCCAGTACAGATGAATGAATACAGAAAATGTGCTACATAAACACAATGGAACATCGTTCAGCCTTAAAACACAAGGAAATCCTCAATGCCATCTGAGACAACATGGATGAAACTGGAGAACATTATGCTAAGGGGAAATAATCCAGGCATAGAAAGACAAATAGTTCATGATATCACTTATATGTAGACTCTAAAGTAGTCAAATTCATAGAAATAGAGAGTTGAATGGTCTTGCCAGAGGCTAGGGAATGGAGGAAATGGGGAGACGGTCAAGCAGTACATGGTTTCAGTTATGCAAGATTAATATTACCTACAAACCCAATGCAGAGCAATGTGAATATTGTTAACCAAACTGAACTGTGTGTTTGACTTTTTCTAAGGTGGCAGATCTTAATTGCTTTCACAACAGTAAGGAAAAAACAATGAAATAAAATGGTAACTATATGAGGTGATGGATATATTATCTGATTGCTGTCATTATTTCGCAACATATATGTATATCAAAACATTGTCATATATACATATTATTATATATTTCATATATATAATTTTTATTTGTCAGTTATACCTCAACATAGATGAAAAGAAATATGAGAAGCCCTGAAAGTGAATGACATAAATTGAAAGAGAATCAGAATTAGAGGTGGAAAGAATATGTGGGAAGGAAATTTTAAGACTAGAGATAGAAATTTCTTATTTAATAAAGATTTATTTTCTATTACGTATAGCATTTTTAGAAAGTGCTATAGAAAGATTAAATGATGAAGCATATGCATTGTAAAAATGCCATTTTAAAAACAATTCATATACACAAGTTATAAAGAAGTAAAATTTATGTGTAGGTGAAACTGATAACTTCTCAGAATAAATTTTGTTGATTTTTCCTAGAGATGTTTCATGCTTTGTAGCAAGAGTGAGTCATTGGATGAGAGAACCTCAAAAGCACTGGTCTCCCTGCTATGTTCTTGCATTCTTACAGTTTTTAACCCTCAGAGCAGCAAAGGAACACCGTTAAACCTAAAACATCAGATCCCTGCCCTGCTAAAAGGCTTCTAATGGCTTATCTACATATTGAGAATCAAACAGTAAAACTAGTGCGTGTTTTATGAAGTCCTACGAAGGCCAACATGAACTAACACCTGCCTACTTCTCCGGCATCACCTCCTGCCACTCACTCCATGCTCTAGCTCATTGGGGAATAAGTTAAGCTCATGGCCTCAGGGTCTTTGCACTTGCTCTTTCCACCTCAAAAGCTCTCCCTCTAGATTTCCCCATGGCTTTTTCCCTCACAGCATTTAAGTCTCTGCTTAAAATGCCTTTCCTTTGAAAAACTTTCTCTGCACATTCTATTTAAATAACTCTCTTTCTAAGCCCCAACCACCTCATTCTTCTCTCTAGCACTGCCTGATTAATCTTGAAAGCACAGCTTGCTAGTGGGAAGGGAAGGGTGAATATGTTATCCTGAGAACCAAAAGTGATAAATGCTTACTTTTGCAGATGTGCATGTGTGCATGCTTAGAGGTTGAAGCAAGCTTTATGGATTACAAAGTCATGTAATTAAGATAGTTTACTGAAGAGAAAACTAAGGTTAAGAAAGAATAAGTAAATTGAGAAAGTAATGCACTTATCAATAGGTACAGCCTGAATTTATACGCAGGTTTTTATGCTTTCAGAGTTTAAATGTGTTTCCCTCTCTTCCAAAAATGAGTTGATGCATTTTAGGGTTTTCCCTATTAGTTACTAAAAATGGAAACTAGATAAACCAAATGGGGGCCAAAATCTGTGCTATTTAATAAACAAATGCTTAACCTTGAGTAAATTTTGACATATGTATTCACCCATGAAGCCATCATTACAATCAAATAGTGAACATATCATCACAGCCCAAAATTTCCTCAAGCCCTTTGGAATATGTGTCTGTCAGACCTCCATGACCCTGCCCCTCCCTGTTAAACACTGGTCCGCTGATCATTTTAGATTGTTTGCATTTTCTAGAGTTTTACATAAATGAAATTATACAGCATGTGTTCCCTCATGACAAATGATACTCAGTATCCCTGAGCTTATTTACACAACTCTGTATTTTCTTTGGCCAAGAATCTGTTCAAATATTTAGCCCATTTATTTTAGTTAATTTTATTATTTAATTTCTTATTATTACACAATTAATTTCTTATTAAATTTTGACATTATATACTTTACATATTATGAATATAAGTTTTTTTATCAGATATATACTTTGTAATATATTATCCTAGTCCATGATTGTCTCTTCATTTTGTTAATATTATCTTTCAAAGAACAGTTTATAATTTTGTTTAGGTTTAACATACCAACTGCATAAACTATATTTAAATATGACATCAGTTGATTCATTGTGAGTTAATTTTTGTATATTGTTTAAAATATGCATCCAATTTCTTTCTTTTTTCTTTCCTTTCTTCTCCTTCTTCTCCCTCTCTCCTCCCCTATTTCTCTTTTTTATACATATGGATATCTAATTATTCCAGGAAGATTTTTTTTAAAAAAACTATCATTCTTCAATTGAGTTGCCCTTGCACCTTTATCAAAAGTCAGTTGGGTCAATATTTTGACTCTATTGAATTACATTAATTCATTTTTCTATCTTCACAATATGACACTATCTTGATAGCTTCATAACAAAGTCTTGAAACCAGGTAGTGCTATCCCTACAACTTTGTTCCCCTTTTGTTAAATTGCTTTGGCTATTCTAGGTTCTTTGTATTTCTATGTAAATTGTAAAATCAAGTCATCAATTTTTGTAATATTTCCCACTAGGATTTTGAAACTACAAATCAATTTGTGGAAAATTCCATCTTAACACTGCTGTCAAACTTTTATAGACACCTTTCATCAGGTTGAAGAAATGGTCTACTGTTTCCAGTTTGATGAGAATTTTTGTTAGGAATCAATGTTGAATCTTGTCAAGTGCTTTTTCTGCATCTATTAAGATGATCATATGGCTTCTGTTTTTAGTTTCTTAACATCATAAATTATTTAATTTTCAAATGTTAATCCAACCTTGCATTCCCGAGATAAACCAAACTTAGTCATGATGGTGTATTCTTTTATATTACATTGTTGGATTTGATTCACTAAAACTTATTTAGAATTTTTGTATAGAAGTTTAAGTAATGTTGGCTGAAGATTTCTTTATTGTCTGTCAATTTTTGTGTTGGGATAATGCTTGCTGCATTGAATGAGTTAGGAACTATTCCTTCCTCTTCACTGTTTTAAAAATGTTGTGTGGAATTTGTATAATATCTTATTTAAATATTTGATATATTCCTTCCTATTGCTGAATATTCTCTCTTTGTGTGTATATGCAACTTTTAAAAAAATCCATCACTTGATAATGGATAATAAAGCCAGAAGCTTGCGTATTTATTTGTGTTTTTGATTTTTTTCCTCCTGTGGAAATTTTTAAACAACATATTTACTTTCTTGAATATTTTCAAGGATGTTCCAGTTTTCTATTTCTTCTGCTATGAGGTTTATTGGTTTATGTCTTTTAAACAACTTGTTAATTTCACCTAAGTTTTCAAATTTATTGACATAGAGTTCTTTGGAATATTTTCTTATTATCCTCTTATTACTGTAAAATATGTAGTGAGGTCACTTTTCTCATTACTAATATTGGCTATGTGTGTCCCCGCTTTCATTTCTCATCAAGTTAGCCAAAGATTTATCAATTATATTCATTTTCTGGAAAGGGTCAACTTTTGGTTCAATCGATTTTCTTTTCTTTCTTTTCTTTTCCTTTCTTTTCTTTCTTTCTCTTTCTTTCTTTCTTTCTTTCTTTCTTTCTTTCTTTCTTTCTTTCTTTCTCTCTTTCTCTCTCTTCTCTTCCCTCTCTTCTCTTCTTTCTCTTCTCTTCTCTTCTCTTCTCTTCTCTTCTCTTCTCTTCTCTTCTCTTCTCTTCTCTTCTCCTCTCCTCTCCTCTCCTCTCCTCTTCTCTTCTCTTCTCTTCTCTTCTCTTCTCTTCTCTTCTCTTCTCTTCTCTTCTCTTCTCTTCTCTTCTCTTCTCTTCTCTTCTCTATTTTTCTCTTTGTTTTTTCTCTTTTGAGACAGTATTTTACTCTTGTTGCCCAAGCTGGAGTGCAATGGTGCCATCTCAGATCACTGGAACCTCCCCCTCCTGGATTCAAGTGATTCTCCTGCCTCAGCCTCCTGAGTAGCTGGGATTACAGGCATGTGCCACCACACCTGGCTAATTTTTTGTGTTTTTAGTAGAAATGGGGTTTCACCATGTTAGCCAGGCTGGTCTCGAAGTCCTGATCTGAGGTGATCCACCCGCCTCGGCCTCCCAAATTGCTGGGGTTACAGGTGTGAGCCACTGCACCCAGGTCAACTGATTTTCTTTGTTTTTCATTTCACTGATTTCTACAAGTTTTTATTTTTACAGCTTACTTTTGATGAAATTTTCTCCTAGTATTCATGCAATTTATAGTAGATTTTATTAAAACCTCATATTATATTTATTTACCATTTATAATTATCCTTATTTTTATTTAAATTTTTTCATGTGTATATTTGTAGATCTATATTTCTATCTAATATTATCTACTATCTGCCTGAACAACTTATTTTAAATTTCCTCAGCTAATTTTTGTATTTTTTAGTGCGGACAGGGTTTCACCATGTTGGCCAGGCTAGTCTCAATCTTCTGACCTTGTGATCTGCCCACTTTGGCCTCCCAAAGTTCTGGGATTATAGGTGTGAGCCACCGTGCCCAGCCAAAACTGTACTTTTTGATGAATCTTCCCTGTTTCACCCTCCTCCCATTCCCCTGGCAACCACCATTCTACTCTCTGCTTCTAGGAGTTTGACCACTTTAGATTCATCATATGAGTAAGATCATGTACCATGCAGTATTTATCCTTTTGTATCTAGCTTATTTCCCTTAGCATAATGTCATACAGGTTTTTTTTTTTTGCCAAAGAAAATAATAGAATGTTCTTTTTAAAAGGTAGAATCATATTTTATTATATTTTTATTATCCATTTATCTGTCAGTGGGCATTTAGGTTGCTTCTATGTCTTGGTCATTATAAATAATGCTGCAATAAAGATGGGAATGCAGATATCCTTTTAAGATCCTGATTTTATTTCCTTTGGATATACATCCACAAGGGGGATTGCTGAATCATATGTTCATTCTACTTTTAATTTTATTAGGAACCCCCATACCGTTTTTCATAGTGGTGGCACCAACTTACACTACTATCAAGCATATAAGGGTTACCTTTTCTTCAGATTGCCAATATTTGTTGTTTTTGTTTTTGATAATAGCCATTTCAATAGGGCAAAGTAATATCTCACTGTGATTTTGATTTGCATTTCCTTGATTTGGGGTTGAGCACTTTTTCATATACATATTTATTTTATGTCTTCTTTTGAAAAATGTCAACTCACTTTCTTGTCAATTTTTTAAAAGTTTGCTTACTTTTTGCTGTTGATTTATAAAAGTTATTTATATATTTTGGAGATTAACCTTTTATCAGATACATAATTTGTCTAATAATTCCCAAAGATATTTAGAGATTCAATGCAATCATTTTCAAAATCCCATAATCAAAATGGCTTGTCTTATAAAAATAGGAAAAAAAAATCCAAAAATTAACATAAATCCACAAAAGACTCCAATAGCCAAAGCAATCTGGAGCAAGAAAAATGAAGCTAGAGGCATCACATGTCCTGATTTCAAAATCTATTACACAGCTATAGTAATCAAATCAGTATGGAACTGGCATAATAACAGATCTGTAGACATATAGACCAATGGAATCAAATAGAGAGCCCAGAAATAAATCCACGTATCTATGGTCAACTGATTTTCAGCAAGGATGCCAAGAGTACACAATGGGGAAAGAATAGTCTCTTCGATAAATGGTGTTGAGAAAACTAGATATATACATGCAGAAGAATGAAATTGGACCCTCACCTTTCACCAAAAATCAACTGAGAATGTACTAAAGATTTAAAAGTTTGAACTGAAAGCAAAATGTATTAAGAAAAAAAAATATGGAAAAACTTCTTGACATTTACCTTGGCAATGATTTCTTGCATAGAACACCAAAAGCACAGTCAGCATAAGCATAAAGAGACAAGTAGAATAACATCAAACAAAAGTCTTCTGCACAGGAAACAGTCAACAAATCAAAAAGGTAGGATGCTTTTACCTTTTGTACTTTAAAGGTATTGCTACAATGTCTTCTTGACTACATTGTTTCCAATGAATAATATACTATCCTCTTTATCTTTAATCTTCTGTGGTTTCCATGTCTTTTTTTCTCTGAGTTCTCTTAAGTTTTCTCTTTACCATTTGTGTTAAATAGTTTTATTATTATATTCTGTGGTGTATCTTTCTTTACATTTTTTTGGGCTTTTGGTTGTTGAGCTTCTTGGATCTGTGAATTTATGGTTTTCATAGGAAAAATGTTGAAAATGATTTATTCAATTTTTTTGCCCTCTACCTTTGATGAATTGCAATTAGTATTAATCCACATAATTCTCCCAAAGCCAGCTAGTGCATTTTTCAGTTGTTAAAATTCTCCTTATTTTCTTTGTATTTCATTTAAGTTTCAATCACTGTGCCTTCAAGCTCACCAATATTGTTTTCTGTAATAATTTTATTATTTATAATATTATTTCTGTAAAATATCATTCAGTGTATTTTTCACACCAGACACTGCAATTTTCATCTCTAGAAGTTCAATATGGTTAACTTTTATATTGTAAATTGTACCTTGTTAAGTGCTTGATATTTTGTGTTCCTATACATATTTTTTTTGTTTGTTTGGGATGTTATCTTTTAGCAGTTTATATACTCAGATATTGCTTTTATGATTTGTTAGGTGGGACCAGATCCCCTCCAGTCTATGGCTCATTATTCCTCACTACTGAGGCAAGAGCTTTCTGAGCCTTGCCTCTGCAATACCCCATGATTTAGTACATTATCCAATTTGATAGAACAGGCTCAGTATGAGCTCCAGATGCTTTGCTTATACGTCTTTCTTTCTCTGGCTACAGGTGGTTTCCTTACATGTGTGCTGATCACAACCTTGCTGAAGCACAGATCTCCTGTGTTCTCTTTCCACGACACTCATTTTTGTCCTCTTCTCTGTCCCACAAAGCAAACAACATGTTCTTACTAGAACCTCATCACTATAGAACTCAGGGATTTCATCAGGCTCTGCCTCAGTTGCTCTTCCTAAGACACAGTCTGGAAACTTTCAAAGCTGTAAACTGGGGTTCACCTCATTCATTTCTGAGATTGCAAGGGTGATTATTGTTTTTATCAAATACCATTGTTTCTTATATTTTGTGTGTTTCTAAACTGAAGGTAGGAGGACAAACCTGTTCTATGTCTCTGTCCTGGCTGAAAACAGAATTTCATGTAGATGCGATTTGGACTGCTAACCACGTCTTTGTTTTTCACCCCCCCCCCCCAACACCTGAATGTTTCTTTGGATAATGACTTTTTTTCCATTTTTAGTCCATAGGGTTGGCCATCCCCTTAATACTTATAAAAAGAGATCCATACAGTCTAACAAATTACCATGTTCATAATGATAGTTCAGAAATGGACAATATATAATACATAAATATATAACATATACATATAGAAAAAGTACATTTAGCTTAACTATATTAAAAGCAAATAGCCAAATGAACTAGAATTTAATGAACAACTCTCAGTGTGGCGAATATTAAATAAGTTATGTTATAGCTACACACAAAGGATTATCATGCAACCTTTCTAAGAGCATTTCAGTATAAAATCTGATTGGACAAGGCTAATCAGAGAGATTAGTATTCTAAAGAGAATGGAAGGGGCAGATGTAGACAATTTCTATAGAAAACTTATTCAAGATGTCTTGCTGTGAATAGGGAGAGATAAATAAGAATATAGCTAGAAAAAAAATGCGCTAGAAAGGGATTTTTAAAGATGGATAATATTAATGCATGTGTCATGAGGAGGATAATGATGTTAGTCTGAAAATTTCAGGGTCCGTTAATTTAGTTTCAGTGAAGTCAAGATAATGTTAAAGCAGCAATGCCAGGTGGAATAAACGTCTGAAGAAATTAGAGGTACTGGTGAGGGCTCATGATGCTTTGAATCAAGATTTAAGAAGTCATGCTCACATAAACAAGTGTAGAATTATCAGAGTTTGTCAGGATAGAAAACAATCTTTTAAAGTTGAGGAGCCTGGTGTGCTGATAGATTATCTATGAGAAAGTTGAAATAACTCAGAATGGCAACAAAGATGGAAATGAACAACACTGTGAACCAGGGCTCAGCCCATCAGTTACCAGGGCTCAGCCCATCAGTTAACACTTAGAAGTGTTATATAAGTCTTTTCAGGAGAATGAGAGGAATAGTGAGTTCTCGACATTTGAATTTGGAATATGCATGTATTTTATTACCATGTAGTAGGATGTGGTTGAACACCATCTTCTAGCCAAGCGCAGGAGGACAACAGAACAAGTTCACTTTTTAATACGGTTTAGTTTTATACTTAATGATAAAAATGAAGTATTTCACTTTAAAAAATTGATATAGAACGAGTGTTTTTCATGTATGGAAAATTTCATGCAGTGGAAAACTAAAATTTTAGATATAAGATTGACTACATTACTAACATAAAGAAATCTCTGCTTTGCTGAAGCAACAACGTTGGAATTTCTAAAATAAGCAGTAATTTTTTTCCCATTCAAAGTTATTGATATTGAAATGGATATTTAATCACCATGTTTTAGCACACTTTATATTATAAAGTGAAATATGTGTCCATAGCATATTGAATTATAAGATAAAGACATTCAAGGATAGCATTACAATCTGGATATAAATTCTTCACTAGTATCTACTATTCTTAAATCCCCCCCCCAGTCTTGTCTCTTTCCTGAAGGATAATCTTCTCTCTATTAACGTAATATTCTGCCAAATAGTACTTCAATTAGTGACTCTGAGGTCATTTTGATAGTGGGGATAAGGATAAGTATTGAGATAAGGACATGCCTCGCTAACAGGAATTATTACAGAAAACTAACTGCAATTAAAAAACTGCAAGCCTGCATTTGGCTGCCCTGGTATCCAAATAAAGTCATATTATCTTAAGTGGAAAAGTAACTTAGAAATTATCTGTTCAACCAAGAAATGGAGAATACCCTGAAGGAGATTCATCTATTACTGTTTACTATATGGGCAGAATTCCATGAACTGCAACTGGAACAGGTAATGTTTGTAGAGAAGAGAAAATAACCAGTAGTCATTAAGCTCTTAGAGTTTAGAAATTAAACATTCCACACCATGATGGGAATGAAAACATTGAGTGACATATATTACAAACACCTAGCCATTTTCTTTCCCTAGAATATGCTTGCTATTATGTAATACTGAAAAGACAAAAATGGCAACTAGGGAAATGGCATTTTTCAAGGGTATTTATCACTGAAAGCACTCCCCATGACTATGGTCATTATCAACTTTTAAAAATAAATAGTGGCTTGCAGTGCTAACTTGGCACAATAGGACTGACAGAGAAAATGCAGTGTTTTGGCTGTCTGGAGCCATGGACTGCAGCAAAGTCCATCCTGTGCAGGCTGTGAAGTGTGAGAAGCCACCCACCATGCCCATGGGGTCCCCCTTCTATGCTGGAAAATCATTTAAACTTAGCCTCGCCTTTGGTAGACATGGGGGATCCAGATAACTTACTGTGAAGATTTTCAACTGAGTTCCAGGTCATAACCTATAAAACATGCGTTCTCCCCACCATAAAAATGAAAGTAATTTATTTGCTGATGCAGAATGGTAGGTATTAGAACTAAATTCAGATTAGACTAGAAAGAATTTCTATAGTTCTTTTTGTTGCATTTACACATACACAGACACACACACACACACACATATAAGAGCATGTGCATGCATACACCAGTCGTGCAAGGAATAGAACTATTGAATATTAAAAACAATATTAGAAGTATATATGAGGTTATTTAAATTCAGTTCAATAGGGAAATATTTTGACCCCAGCTAAAAGGTAATGTGAAGAATCTGGATGCCTGATATTGAAATTCAGTGTCTACACCTTATGAAGTAACTGGTTAGCTTATTTAAAAATATTTTGTTTGAATAGATCAACTTCATAATCATTCTTAATGTAAAATTTTATGCATTGTCTAGAAAATCTTAGCACTTCAACATCCCAGCTTAATCTTCTTTCACCAAATTATCTACTTTCTTGTACTCATATACTTTAATACTTCACACTAGTTACCTAGTAGTAGTAGTATTGATTGTAAGTTTATTAGTTTTTCCATGAAATTTTGAGCCACTTGATGTCAGATTTTTAAATTTTATTTAGATACACAATTAGCATTAAGACTTGGTTTATAGAATTTTTCTCAACAAAATGTTTTGTTGAATGTCCCCAACTTCATCCTAACAAAAGTTCAAGTTTATACTTTTATTTTCTCTCAAATATTTCTCTTAAAATCCTTTTGAGTATCAAGTAGTAGGGCAGAAATGGAAAATGCACAATTTAAAATCAGGATTAGTAGCTACATTGCTATTTGCCAGATGTGTAATCCTCAAAATTAATCTATTTAGGCCTCATTATTTTCTCATCCATAAACCGGGTATAATGACACTAATTAACATATTTTCTTGTGAGAACTTGGCAATATTTTATATAAAAAGCACCTTATTGGCTAAAACATCCTAGTTAAAACATTTTTATGTATCATATTGCTATATGAGGTAACTCATTCAATTTTGCTTGTTTTAGTTGTTACACACTTTTTCAATTACTTAATTGATCACTTCTTTCCTAAATAGGGTAAATATCATATACTGAGAAAACTGGGACTGTAAAGCTCTCATACTAAAATGTCATGTGTTAGCCAAATGTCATATGAGACAGAATTTTGCCATGTTGCTCAGGCTGGTCTCAACCTCCTGATCTCAAGTGGTTCACCCACCTCAGCCTCTCAAAATGCTGGGATTACAGGCATAAGCCACCGTGCCTGGCCTAAACTAAATTTCTAACTAAGGTACTTCTCAAATTACTAATCAAAAGACATCACAATTTGTTCAAGAATGAATATGCATGTCTTATACATGTGTGTTGGTGTGTGTGCATGTGTATAAATATAGTCTTAGGACGGTTTAGTACAGGCAGAATGAAGCGAAAAATAGGACAGTTATTATGGTCCTAAAACTCTATACTTTTTTTTTCTATATTCTCATTAAAATGCCAAGGACAGAAAAGACATCTCAACCCAGATTCCAAGTTCCTAATTTTGTATCCCATTCAAATACAACATATAAAACTGTGCATCTAAAGTACATTCTGCACAGAGACATACAAACATTCTCTTTCTGTGTGGACCTCAGTATTCTGAAGCATACATATTTGAAAATAAATGAAAAATATCTTCAGTTCTTTGAACTGTGGCAGCTTAGTCCATTTTTTTCATGTCCTATAAATGAATCCTATTAAATTGCTGAAATGGTATACAGTATTTACATGCATTTAAATTCACTATAAATATTTACAGAACTTCAAGATGAATGCTAGTAATATAAGCTAAATATGTCTGACCACAATTACTTTTCATGAGTAAAGACGTTCTGCCAAATGGCTTTTTTCCCTAAAAACTAAGTTTTTTGAATTCTGTTCAGATAACAGCAATAAAAAGATAATCACGCTCCACAATTCCCAGGAAGTTGAAGAGAACTGTAGATTTTAAAGGAGATTCACTGTTAGGTGTGTCGGCTTCATGCTTTCTGGTGGCATTCTTTAGTATGTATGAATTTTTGCTTAAAGGGGAGAAAAATGGACCATAGGAAGTAAGAGGGTGCCAACAGAGTTACAAAGTGGAAGATTCCATAAGTAGTATTGGGAGGCTGGTGATTCAAATGACATCTTTAGCAAAAATCCCTGGGAAATAAGCCATTTTCAATAGTTTGCTAGAAATTATTTTGATTGTAAGGCATTTCTAGCAGTGACACAGGCGAATTTTTAGAGCTTGCAACGTGATATGGACAGCAATAAATCACCATTACAGGGCCAGTGGCCTCTTCTGGGCAGATCAGTCTATACTGGTAAGAGGAACCATGACCAGTCTCTCTTTATCACAACAGCAATGAGGCTTATCATCATTGCCATGCCTTTAGTAACATCACTTTTTCAAATGGCCATTTTCACAATGTAATCTGCAGCCTACATAGAACATGTACTCTTTATTGAAGGCCATATTTACAGTTTGATTTTGAGTCAGCTTAGCATTCTAAATCAGAAGCAAACAGCAGAATCATGTTTTCAGACACTTAGCAAATCTGCAAGGAAGAATAAAGACAAAGTTGAAAAAATAGCAATTTTTTTTAAAAAGCTTATTGTATGTATAACGTATAATTTATAATTCATGGCACCTGATCTTTGGGAGATAATACACATACAGATTTATGTAGCTACAGATTTTACATTCAATACCCAGTCCTTTAAGGAGCTGAGATTTTCTCCTAACCATAGGAGTTTTGTATTCTATTTCTTTCCCAACACTAACTAAATATGTAAACTTGAAAAAGTTACACTGAATATCTGGGCCAGAATTTCCTGATCTGAATAGTCAGAAATAAACCTAAACTATTCCTAGGGTCCCTTCCAGTTTAATGGTGGACATTAATTACTTGACAACATTTTAGAGAACCTTAACTGAGGAAAGAAACCAGGGCATCTTCTGATTGGTAGACTTTCCTGTTACAAGAGATGTTCAGTGTATTTTGAAAGACCAGGAAGTTTACCATTTTGTTTCCAAGACAAAACTCTGTGCTTTGCAGTGTGCTGAGCACTCAGTCAATATTTACCAAATTTAAATCAATGAAAAAAAAATCTATATCATAGTTGACATGAGGAATCTTCATAAAATACATCTTGCTAATTTGACAAATGAGACATTGGTTTAGATCAAATCAAAGAGCTTATAAAGTTTTAAAATCAGCTTGTGTTTTTAATATATTATCTATAAATGCATAACTTTGTACAGAAAACACAGTGTTTTCTGAAGGATTTTTAAAACTTAATTTAAAAAAAAAAGTTGATCAACCTACCAAAGACAAACTAAGAGTAAATGAAATAAGGTAAGTGGCAAGTAGCCTACAGAAATATTTGAAGAAATATGTATTTGGCCATCCTTCCGTGTACCAGATAAACATTTGCTTTTCCTCATCAATAGAAATGATCAGTTTCTAAGCAAACACAAGCAACTGAAACAAACATGTGAGTTGTTTTGCACATCCAGAATTAATAGCATATACTCATTAAAACAATCAGGGTTTTTTTTTTTTTTGACTTTTAGTTTCATCATCATAGTTATATTCTCTGTAAAACAGATCCAGAAGTTTAGAAACATATCTTGATTTATATGTGTTTGATATCTGACCGATGAACAGAAACTCAAAGAATTTATGGGCTGAAAAGAAACCAAATCTTGCCATTGTATTTCACAGATAAGGAAACTAGAGCACTGCAGTCTTTGTTTTCCCAAGATAGCAGAATTAGTTAATGGCAGAGCTGTTACCAGAAAAGAGTTCCGATTGGATTCCATGTGTGCAAATGCTTATTTATTCACCATGTTCGTGAATAAACCATGCAAATCGTGGCACAAGTGAGGATGTTAGCTGTTATAAATTTACAGGAAGAGTAACTGCTTAGAAGAAATAGCTAGGAGAAAGTCCCTACAGTGGGAACTTGCTTGACAAGGTGAAGACATCTTCATAGCTGAAGTGGTGTGAAGGAGGAAGAGCAACCTGAGGATGGGTGTAGAGAGACAAGGCAGGACAGCTCCTGCTGGGCCTGACAGGCCACTGCAAGGACTCTGGCTTCTACTCCAAGGAGCATGGGGAGCCACGCAGGGTTTTGAGCAGAAGAGGCACTTATCATGACTTAAGTTTTAAGAAGAAATGTAGAACTATTTTCTATCAAGGGCCAGATGTTAAGAGTTAGGCTTTGTGGTCCATGTGTTCTCTGTGGAAACTCCTCTGGTCTGCCACAATTATATTAAAGCAACATAGATGATGCATAAATGAATGAGTGTGTCTGTGTTCTAATAAAATGTTATTTACAAAAACCTCTGATGGGCCAGATTTCCCCCATAGGCTCTTATTTACTAAGCCCCAGTTGAATGACTCACGCTGGCTGCTCTGCTGAAAATGGACTCTGGAAAGCGGCAGTGGAAGCAAGGAGGCCAATCAAGAGACGATGCTGTGTGCACATTTCCCTACCTAGTGCATTTCTGATGGAGTCTCCTCAATTCCAGAGAGGTTTTAATGGCAGGTGTAAGAGAGGAGAGTACAGGGAAGGGAAGGGAATGAGAGAAGGTGCCACTCAAGGAAAAAGAAGGAGCAAGAGTGTCATGAGCATGCTTTTGCATCATTTCTATTTATATGGCAAATAAATGAAAATAAAATACGGAAACTCCACCCTCCTTGAAATATTAAAATAGAAATTAAACTAAAAGTTTTTCACATCATGGTAGGTAGGGGATTTGGCTATGGTAACTTTTAAAAATATGTTTTATATGAGGAGAAAAGAGAAACATATACGAAAAAGAGATCACTTCCAGACCAGAAACAACTCCATATTCAGCTATCTTTACTTGACTCTAAAGTAGTGCAGAAGTGTGAAAAGTGCTAGTACAGCTGTGAGGTGTAACATTCTTCCTTCCCTTTTCTTTCCAAGAAAGGAAGTTTTTAAAGAACAAAAACTTTTCTCTGCCACAAAATAAATTATCTGCTTCTCAAATGACACTCCCCATGTTCCACAACAATCAGCAACACTTTTAATTTAGTGTTTTAGTGTAAATTCACAATAGCAAATATAAATATTTTGAAGTATGCAACTGTAATGACAAGAAAATTACAATATAGGAAAATGATTATTTAAGATAGTTTAAAATTAAGATACTGAAAATATTAAATTGTACAAACAGCATTAATTGAAACTTTTCATTCATTCTCAATTAAAATAATGATTGATTTTCTTCTGATTATGAAAATGATATGTGCTCACTGCTAAAAAAAATTGTGAAAATAAATATAAGCATAAAATGAAATATATTCCCCTGAGTCTGCATCATGGTCTGCTAATCAATTTTAACACTGGCCACTTTTATGAATATTATGTGTACACATAGATTTATTGTCCTAAGTTGAATTATATCACACATAGGATGTTTATATGTGTTTTCTTCTCATTATCACATTTTTTGCAACCATTTTTCTTGTATTTCAATATTGCATCGCATCCCGATGAATTGTATTTGGCAATGATAGTTGAAGCCAAAATTTAGCACATACAAAACAATTGGATGAGCTGCATTACTAGGTTTTCTCACAATTAAAAAAGGGATGAGTTGAAAAGGAGTAGAGAAAAGGAAATCTTAATTGGATGAGTAATGAAATAGCAAGCTTGCTGTTCATCAGAGATAGACAATCTCCCCCAGCGTTGCAGGCAGGTCCACTAATCCTGTGAAGATCAGCAGTTCTCTCTACCTTTGAATTTGCTCCACTGAGCATCCACTTCTATAGTAGTCAGCTTCTTATTAATCCTGACTCATTCTTTCTATTTATACTGCAAACAACTGAGTTCCTGGTAATTTTACTGTACTAATTTGAAATGTGTGGTAATCTGGATGTGAACTAGCTTCAAAGTTATCTTTGGAGGATCTACCTGGAGAGCTGGTTAATCATGTCAACAATAAAACTCAAATTGGAAGGCAAAGATTTAGGCAACTTCAAAAAAAAAAAAGCTTTCAACAATTAAAAAATACTTAAGCAACAATAGCTATATGAGGAAGCTGCTTATTACACACTATTCTTATTTATACATATAATCGGGTTTAGTGGACAATGTAGCAATGCTTCACTAATAGTTTTTGCTACTTTGTGCATTAAATTAAGAGAGGTAACATTGTATTTTTGGTGATTTTCTAGTTTTTAAATGTATTATTATTAAATATTTTGTAAGAGGTTGGACATAACCTACTATTTTTCAGTGGTGGGAAAGCAAAGATTGTAAAAGTGACTATAGGGTTTTTCACAGTTTCAGCCAATTTATTATTTATTAATGATAATACTTTAATTACTACCAAGAATAATTGATCAACTTTTCAGATGTATTTTTTTTTGTCAGTGTGACTTATTTGTGTAGAATTAAGGCAGTTCTAAGAAAACATTTTGAGAAACTTAAATTTTCCCCAATGTTGAGTTTATTTTTTATTTTTTTAAGTACTGGGATACACGTGCAGGTTTGTTACATAAGTACACATGTGTGATGGTGGTTTGCTGCACATATCAACCCATCATCTAGGTTTTAAGCCCTGCACGCATTATGTATTTGTCCTAATGCTATCCCTCCCCTTCCACCAACCCCGACAGGCCCCAGTGTGCATTGTTCCCCTCCCCGTGTCCATGTGTTCTCATTGTTCAACTCCCACTTATGAGTGAGAACATATGGTGTTTGGTTTTCTGTTCCTATGCTAGTTTGCTGAGGATGAGGAGGATGGCTTCCAGCTTCCTCTATGTACCTGCAAAGGACATGATCTTATTATTTTTTATGGCTGCATAGTATTCTGTGCTGCATATATATCACATTTTCTTTATCCAGTTTGTCATTGATGGGCATTTGGGTTGGTTCCATGTCTTTACTATTGTGAATAGTGCTGCAATAAATATATGTGTGAATGTATGTGTCTTTATAGTAGAAGGATTTATATTCCTTTGGGTACATACCCTGTAATGGGATTGCTGGGTCAAATGGTATTTCTGGTTCTAGATCCTTGAGGAACCTCCACACTGTCTTCCACATGGTTGAACTAATTTATATGCTCACCAACAGTGTAAAAGCATTACTATCTCTCCGAAGCCTCACCAGCATCTATTGTTTCTTTACTTTTAATAATTGCCATTCTGATTGGTGTAAAATGGTCTCTCATTGTGGTTTTGATTTCCATTTCTCTAATGATCAGTGATGTTGAGCTCCTTTTGACATGTTTGTTAGCCACATAAATGTCTTCTTTTGAGAAGTGTCTGTTCATATCCTTTGCCCATTTTTTGATGGGGATGTTTGTTTTTTTTCTTGTCAATGTTCCTTGCAGATTCTGGATATTAGACTCTTGTCAAATGAGTAGATTGCAAAAATTTTATCCCATTCTGTAGATTATCTCTTCCCTCTGATGATGGTTTTGGCTTCATCTCTGGGATGCAAGCTGGTTCAACCTACACAAATCAATAAACTTAAATCTATCACATAAACAGAACCAATGACTAAAACCACATAATTATCTCTATAGGTACAGAAAAGGCCTTTGAGAAAACTCAACATCACTTCATGTTAAAAACTCTCCATAAACTAGATATTGATGAAACATATCTCAAAATAGTAAGAACTATTTATGGCAAGTCCATGGCCAATATTATACTGAATGGGCAAAAGCCAGAAGCTTTTCCTTTGAAAACCAGCACAAGATAAGGTTGCCCTCTCTCACCACTTCTATTCAACACAGTATTGGATGTTCTGGCCAGGGAAATCAGGCAAGAGAAAGAAATAAAGGGTATTCAAAGAAGAAGAGAGGAAATCAAATTGTCTCTGCAGATGCCATGATTCTATGTTTAGAAAACCCCATCGTCTCAGCCCACAAACTCCTTAAGCTCATAAGCAACTTTGCAAAGTCTCAAGATACAAAATCAATGTGCAAAAAGCACGTGAGCTTTTCTACCACACAACAAATCAGGTGGAATTATAGTTTGGATGGATTTCTAAAGTTTTGTTTAACTTTTATTTTAAGTTCACGGGTACATGTGCAGGGTAGCTGCATAGGTAAACTTGTGTCACAGGGGTCTGTTGTACATATCATTTCTATATTATATTTTATATCTCCAAACTGCATTGCCCCCACTTCCTTCCTGTAAGATCAATCAACTAAATGAAAGTATTGTGATTTTTAACTAAGATATAGATTTCCATGGAGGAAAAAGCCCAATATTTAGAAATCTGAATTTATTTACAATAAATAATGCAATCTCATATATAAGCCATGGCACTTTATTACTTTACTGCTACCTGGGACATTTTCCTTTTCTAGTTCTCATTTATATCTTCTTTTTTTTTTTCCTTTTAGGGCATCGTGTGTGTGTGTGCATGTGTGTGTGTGTGCGTGTGCGTGCACGCACGTGCATGCACTCACATGTTGCTACTAAAAAAAATAAAAAGTGGAGTCCTCAGGGAATATGTCACCCTTGTGTTCATGCCCAACCCCACTGAATACTGTAAAATCTCAGCTTTACATTCAGCATCCTGGGCCCCAATTTGTAACCTCATCCTACTCTGGAAGCTTCTCCCTGAGTCACAGGTACCTTACATTTAAATGCATAAATCCTGGTTCTAGGAGTTTTTCTGCATGTTCAATTAATCTTACATCGGGCATTTTGTTATGTAAAGATCCATTTCTTTCATTTAATTCCTTACGGCTTTAACATTCTCATCCTTAAACTATGAAAATTTTTCAACTCATATGGATACTCTAAATACATGACAACAAGAGGTTTGAGGAGCAAAGCAAGTGCCTCTCACTAGGTAGTGCATAAAGAGCACCTGTTTCATGCCACAGGGGAGAGGTAAGTTTTTGTAACAAATGATTGCAGGTCTTTTCTCATCTATATATCTGTCTATTATCTATCATCTATTTACCTATCTATATTTCTATTATCTATCATCTATCTATCTATCTATCTAATTATCTATTTTTGTTATCCTTAAGGTGAACAAGTGAAAGTCAGCCTGAGATGTAAGTGCCCTGAATGTAGGAGGACTTCTTCCCTGCATGCCCCATTCACTACCTGATCCCGACCTTTTTCATCACATTTTCCCACCTCCTTATTCAGTGGCTGATGACCCACCCAGAGACCTAGTAAGCATCAGTTAGGAACCAAATGTCTTCCACTGATAGAGTCCACAATCTTGGGTAGAGACCACAGCATAGAGGGATGACCATAATGCCCGCTCTTGTGGCCCACACTGGCCATTAGAGAGATTTGTCTCTTCCATCTTTATCCAGAAACATGGTCTTCCCATACAAATATGGTTATGCAAAAAGACCCATATTGCTTAGTCCTTGACCTTCATCCTAAACCAAGTATGAGTTTCTTTGTGTGTGTTGGTTCTTCCTAATGATAAGTGAAACCTAAAATTAAATTAACCTGACATACAAAAGTTTTGAAAACTAAAATCATGTGGGTATCCCACTGTTTACTTAATAATGCTGTCTGGGGAAAAGTGTGTAAATCATCAAAAATTAAAGTCCTTTATTACATAATAAATAATCTTTTAGAAATGTGAGTGACTGACCTATCTACTTACCTTGTAATTTTAATGTTATGAACCACTTTGAATCATGTAACTGTACTTTTCAAAATGCAACCAAAATTAGTTACTGGAGCAATTGCTAAGACTAAGTTAGCACATTCTATTTCTTATACTTAAATACTTTCAAATTTGCAGAAATGAGCTGATGGTCCTTATATCAAATATTTTTTTTATTTCTAAAAGAGAATATAAACAAAATGAACCCTCTTTAAGATGATACTAAAGTTGATACACTGTAAGTCTCCATCCATTGTGCCCTGTAGTGTACTTATACATGATAGATACATTACTTTGGGAAGTTAACCTAAACTTAATGTAGCACTATAGAAAGTGGGAGAACCTAACACAGGGCAATGTGAGAAAGGAAATTATTATAGAGTTTGCTTTCCGAGTACTGGAGGAATTTTCCAGGTAGCATTCAAACGTAGAGCACCTTTTAAAACTTTTTCTCAGGCGGGCACGGTGGCTCACGCCTGTAATCCCAGCACTTTGGGAGGCCGAGGCAGGTGGATCACACCGTCAGGAGTTCAAGACCATCCTGGCCAACATGGTGAAACCCCGTCTCTACTAAAAATACAAAAAAATTAGCTGGGCGTGGGGGCACGCACCTGTAGTCCCAGCTACTGGGGAGGCTGAGGCAGGAGAATTGCTTGAACCCGGGAGGCGGAGGTTGCAGTGAGCGGAGGTTGCGCCAAGGCACTCCAGCCTGGAGCCTGGTGACGGAGTGAGACTTTGTCTAAAAAAAAAAAAAACTTCTTCGCTCATTTCTGTAACTCATAAAAGAATGAATTTTGTGGAGAACATTTTCAGTAGACATTGAAATGTTTGCACAGACCCTTCAATAGCAAAATATAAACCAGAAAATAAAAATAAGTACTTTAAAGATTGAACATTGAGCAATTCCAGAGAGAGAGCAAGTAAGCAAGTGAGAAAGAGACACAGGAGTGATCTAGGTTTTGCATTAACCTTATTTATTTATTTTTAAAAAATATTATCCATCTAATATAAAGGATTGTGGATTCATTTAGAAGCAACACTGACCAGAGCAAGAGTAGCCTATCAGGGGAGATCTCTGATCCAGAAAGACAAGGTCAAATGTTCATGTGGATGCACATGTATGTTCATAGCGGCACTGTTTACAATAGCAAAGACCTGGACCAACCCAAATGCCCACTGAAGATACACTGACAAGGAAAATGTGGCAAAAATGTTCATGTGGACATAGCCACCTATTTCACTCCTCTTCTACCACCACTGCCACAGTATCTACCCTTTCTTTCCACCACCACCATCACCCCACCTGGAAATACAATTATTTTTTAAATGAAGGAGTTGAGTACATTAAAAAATTCTAAACTTTCCTATGAACCTATGAGTTTTACCTCACTCTTTATAAGAAAAAATATGGTGGGAAAACCCCATGCACTGTTACCCGTGTGTGTGTGTGTGTGTGTGTGTGTGTGTGTGTGCGCGCGTGCGCACACGTGCAAGTTTTATTCACTGTTTGGAAGTTCATATGTCCCAGCCCATAGTGTGTACTGAGTTTTTCTCAAATAATTAATTATGGGCCTGTGGGTATCCTGAGTTTAAGGAAAACTCTTAGCCACTCCTAAATCAAAGTAATTGAAGCAGGCTCCAACTAATAATTTCTACTATTATAATGTCTTTTTCTTTTATAAGAAAAACTGTACCCTAAACATTCTGTTTCTTTTTGAGTGTAACAAAAAATTTTAAATTATTTATATCAAAATTTGAAATCAGACCAACTAGTTAATTAACTGGGATGAACCCAACATCAATATTTTATTAATTTTAAAGTAGGTATATACTTTATACCTAAAATATGTATATATAATTCAAATATATACTTTATACCTAAAATTAATATATATACTTCCTTTAAAATTAAATAGTAATACTATATATATACTCACATATATATGCATACACAATACATATAGTATTGCTAATACATAATATACATACAGTATTGAATTATATATAATATGTATTATCATAAATAGGTTTTAAATAGCAATGCTATATATATATGTGTATATGTAGTATCAGTGATTTTGCATGCCTTATGTTTAAATAAAACAGTAGTCACTAAAGCATGTCTCTAAAGGTAATTTAAATGGAAACTGCTTATTTTGAAAATTGTCTCATTTATAGTCTTGCTTTGTTCCTTAAATAACAAGATTTTATTCCTTCTCCTGCTTTCCCAATTTGTGTACTGAAAATCACAAGGAAAGAATTTTGCAAAGCACAAAATTTCTTTCATGCTTTAAGGTTTAGACTTTGTTTAAAAAAATCTAAAGAATTTATTTATTTTCTGAGACTTTAATCTTTTTGATAAGTAAAGTTCATGGAAAACCATGTAATTGGTATAGAACTTTTCACTTGAATTGAATCACATAATCCTTCTGTAGTAGAATACTTTTGCATCTTGCCTGGAGTAAATTAGTTTCTTTAGGTTAAAAAAAAATCCTGGAATTATATTTTTCAATTTGAAATTCACTTAATATCAAAGTGACTATAATTAATTCTTTTTCTGATGATCTGAAAAACGGTAATAAGAAATTACAAATGACATATCAAAGAAATTTCATAAAGTATACCTGATAAAAACATTTCAAGTGTGAGTTGCTTTCTTTTTTCACACTAAATTTGATTTTATAATACATAAAAGGCATACAATGAGTGCCATCTAGTGCATTAACCCATCATGCTAGCAATCTTATCAATTCATCACATGCCAGGCTTTTCAGAAGGCATTCTGTAAAGTCATACAATTTCTCAAGATCATTTAATTCAGGTTAATATTAAACAGTTGATTTAATTTTAGTTAAACACTAATCTATTTACATGTTAGCCTTTAAAGAGACTTCAAAAATCAGATAGATCATTATTTTATCATTATTTTAATTGACCAGAATTTTCATTGAACATTACATGAGCATGACCTCCACATTCGCCCGGTGCATAAAACAGAAGAAATCACTGCTTTAAAAATATCATTTGCTAGAAATGCTAAGTGCAGCACTTGTCTGTGCTAAGCTGGCAATTACTTCTGGAGCAGCAATTCTCTTATGCAGGGATTTTCCCTTATGTTTTAAAAAATATGAATATTTCTGCAGTCGAGGTAGATTTCCCTCATCATGCACTAGTGTTACTAGTTTGAGAAAAAAACACAAATAATAAAATTCCATATACTATACTTAAATTAGCCATGGGTACACCCACACATGTTGTCTATTTAGTTCATTAAGAAACTCTTTGGTAGGTTGAAAGCCTGAGAAAATTTTGAGTCAGAAAATATGATGACTTGAAGAAAAGTCAAGTTGATTAATAATAGTAACTCAGTCCCCAGAGATCTCTCTGCATGAAGGCTCTTCACAGAGAAAATTCAGCTTCAGCTCTTTTTCATCCGATAAGCAACCAACCTCAAGGTAAATGGTGCAACTGGTAACTGACGGGCTCCCTCCATCTGCCATGTTCCCTTTCTCATGCTGTTCTTTGCTCTTAGCTTTTCCTTATTCTCTTTCACCTCCTTTCAACTACTGCTTCCTCCTGTTTTATTTCCTTTCTTTCTGCTTGTAATAATGTAAAACCAGCAAAGGTGAGGAAACATGGAAGTAATACATTTACTGACAGAGTGGCTTGCTGCCACATACAGCAGTGACAGATAAATTCACAAATCAGATCACTGAAAGTACCTAGAATGTCCCCATTGGTCAAGTCTATCCTGAGCCAGACAAAATTATTCCTCTTAATTCATTTTGGTTTTGATTTCTAGTGCCAATTTAAATTATCCTGCCAACTAATCTGGTAGTGAAATTATAAAACTGATAGCCTGTTAGCCTTAGTGCAAACCCAGATTTATTCATCTGTTGAGTAAGTATTTATGTTACATGATGAGAACTCCATGAGCCCCTGGGATACACGGAGCAGCAAAGAGTAAAACGCTCCCATTCTCAAGAATCTTAGAAGAAACAAATAATAATGATAATAACAATAATAAATTAGACAATTTATGATAGTGTCAAGTACTATGAAGAAAATGTAACAGAGTGATTGGAATGAAACAATTTTAGAAGAGCATGGTATGCTTAGGAATATTCCTCTTGATGGACAGGAGAATATTGAAAGGAACATATGTATGTGGAAGTATAACAGTCCACAGAAGTTCAGATGATGTGTAGCCTTCTAGACCATGCAGAAAATTTTTACATAATTCTACAAGCAATGCAATATCATTGGAGGGTTTTAAATAACAAAATTATGAGTTCTAATTAATGTTTCAAATAAATTACTGCTTTGTGGAAAATGGGTTTTAAAGGGCAAGTGTTCAAGCATGGAAATCAATTAAAAAACTATTGGAAGTTTGCAGGGAAAAAAAGATTAAGGTGGTATTTTGGGGGAATAGCTGAATTGGAGAATTATTTGTAGGAAATTAGAAATATTTAGTATTCCACCATTCTCTCTATATATATACTTTTTTTCCAATTATGCCAATCTATACTAGGAAAATTTATAATAAGACAAAACTATAGAAAATAATCATAGTAGATGAAATGTAGCCTCTTGGCAAAAAGGGAATTTATAAATTTGCATTCTCTTCCTAAACTGTCATTTACTTTGTAAGTATAATTCACACCTACTTCGCATGTATTTTTGTTAGAGAGTCATCTATAACTTCCTATAATATCTAGAAAATGTTTTTTTAATATATATTAATATAGTATAGTAGTTGGAGCTATCTATCATTGATAAGAACAGATTTATCAAAGACCTGTTTATAGTAAATAATATTTTTACTATGAATACTATATGGTCCTGTTCATCATGAGTATTTATTTCCTTCAAGCAAGCTCAACAGGGAAAAGTTATTAGACTTATATGTAGCACCTTGTCTTCTGTTTTCTGTAATATTATCAATGTAAAAAGCTTGTCTGTGTAGTCTGATATTTGGAATATTTGCTGTGACTTCTATGTAAAAACTAGAAAAATTGCATACCTTGGAAAACCAGTAGTTTTCAAGAGTTCTTCATTATGTTAAAATAGTGCTTAATGTTGCTTTACACTCATTTCCTTCTTATAGGTATTGTAAAAGTAAAAACATGCTTTGGAAAGATGACAATGACTACGTAGATGTGAATCCCCCTGGATCCACGTATAAAAATCACACAGAGCAAGTAGGTTGTAAAACCAAAATGTCATGGACAATACTTCAATCAAAATTAGATTACGAGACATCCCTATGAACCTCAAAATACAAGCAGCTCAGGACAAACAAGCAGCAGCCACAGGTCCTCATGAGTTCAGAGGATACAGAGGAAAGCACGGAGTAGTAGTGTGGCTGAGAACAGAAGACCCTTCAAAGAGCCAGGTGTACGTTTTGAAAAGCATAGCATGATGGCCAACTTAGGGATGGGCGTGGGGCGCTGACATGGGGAGGATTTTGTCTAACCCAGTCTGGAATGAGTGCAGTGGTCATGCTGCAAGGTCTGAAGGGGCAGGGGAGTCTAAGTCACCATAAACTTTGAAGACGGTAAGTCAAGCACCTCTTCCAGAATACGGTTCCACAGTGAGGAGAGGCTGCCTGAAGTGGATCGAAATTGAGAAGGAAAGAAACAGCCCAGGTAAAAGTAGGTGGCCAAAAAGGTACAGGGGATGTCAGAAAGCAAGACAAGCACTGCAGGATGCTACAGAAAAAAATAAACAAATAACGGAAACAGAGCTCTGTGAAGTGAGAAGCTCTGTATGAGATGACACCTCTCTGGAAGAGCTCCAGGAAACTCATTTTGAATAAATCTGACAATGAAAGGATAAATCTCATAAAAATTTATTTTAAAGGCAAAGAGAATTAGTAGCAAACTAGCATCCTAGAAGATAATTGAAACACAAGAAATCCATGCTCAAGAAAAGGTCAAAAGTATAACCTACCATTTTAGCCTACTATTTCAAAATAAGCTAAAATATATTAAAAAGATAAGATGTAAAAGAAAAATACAAATCAGAATTTGTAAAATTCAAAAATCATGTGAAAGCACTTAAAGAATTAAAAAAGCAATAATTTCGGAATGACCTAACTACACTTGACCTCAGCCAAAAGGCAGAGAAAATATCAGAAAGACTACACTAGAAGGAAAACGAGAGCAAATAAGCCCAAAAGTTAATAACTTAGAGTACATAAAAGAGAAAAATAATAAAAGTGAAGTAAATGACTTGAAAGAGATTTTAGGATAATTAAAAACTCTTGACTAAGAAAATCAATGCACAGTTAATAAGATTTCCTGAAGAAGAAAATCAAAAAGGAAAACAGAATAAATATTTAAAGTCATAATTAAAGAAAATTTACTTTTTAAATTATCTTAAACCTCAGAATATTAAGCAGAAATTACCCAGAGAAGAAATATTCTAGTGAATATTCTAGGGCAGGCATATTTAGCACATATTGCTGCTAATATCACAAAAAGAGAGACAACCAGATATTTTATGTCTCCACATGAAAGAAAAAAAAAAAAGAAAGAAAACACCAACAGTCTTTATAAAAGACAGAATTTGAGTATGGTCAAGCTGCAGGAGGCAGTCACCTATTTGGAGGAGATACACAGGTATGGACATGGTAAACTGTACCTGTAGTGTTTCTTACAATACAGGTCATTCAGTAGTATGGATCATTGTGATCCATACTACTGAACCTTTTGCAGATTAAATGGTCTACAGCTAGTAAATTTATGAGAAAAAGAAAAGATGGAGGAGAAACCTAAAGATTAAAAGAGAACTTTAAAAATATAATTGACAAGAAAATAGAAAGTTTTAAATGATGATCTTTTGCTCTATTACAAAAGTAATAACAAAGAGATGATAATTGCTTCTCAAGTGGTTCTGTGATTAGCAGATATCATTTGGTTATTATAAATCAAGAAAATAATTGACACCAAGAATATTAATAGCTTGTAACCAAGTGGATGTTTAAAAATATCTGAGTTATTCATTTGTGCTTAAGCACAGTAGAGAAAAAAGATCCTGGACATAAAGTCACTCAACGTTTAGTTGGTTCTAACTCTTCTCCTAACTACCTGTATGATCTTCTATGATCTTCAGTAGATCTCATTCCCAATTTTGGCTCAAAAGTTCTTATTCTTTAAAATGGACATAATAATAACCTCATCAAGTTCTTACAAGATAAAATGAGATGTTATTCACATAGTCAGCTATAAGGAGCAAAATACACCATAAATTACTTTCTTTAGTCACTTGAATGATTATATTAACTAGGTTAAGTATCACTTTGAAAACAGATAAAACAAATATCATACTACTATTTATATTCAAAGATCAATTTGATTTTTGAGTACTTTCCCACCATTTCAAAGATGTATGAATACATGTATACATTTTCAGGCATCCAGATTCACTTACCATTATATCTTAAGTTTTTTTTTAATATTTGCACACAATATTCACTGTACTCTAAAAGTACATATTTATCCACTGATAAGCTTGGCCACATGTTTACTGTTTATTTCTATTCTGACTTATCAATTATATCTATTTATCTAATACTCTAAATATCTTATATTGAATATATTTATGTATATATTTTTTTAATTTGAATTTTTCCTTCATTACATTTCCATAAATAGAATTGCTTCCCAAAATGATTGTTTCAATGTATAAAATGAGAGCATACAAGTATCATTTTAAGAATTTTAACTTTCTCTCCCTAACTTTGTTTAAAAATGTTTATCATCTTGCTAATAAAACATTTCTTCAAAGTTAGTAGAGAGATTAATCCCTACTGAGTTTGGCTGTGTGGCATCCAGACTGTGAGATGGAACTCACGACCAATCAGAAGGACATGGTTGTGTTATGGTACCAATAGATATGGTCCCATAATTCAAGAAGGTGCTATTAAGCATGTAACAGAAGTTTTCATCAACGTCCTAATGGTGCTAAAAAAAAGTATTATTTGGAAATATGCAAAGGAGCTACAGTTGATTAAAAACAAATACGATTTATATATTTAAATGCACATGTAATTATCAGCTCAATCCAGATAGTCACAGCTCTGTGACATAAGTGGTTTTTCAAACTGATGTTATACAGGTTATTGATAGCCATTTGCAAGTGATGCCAATTCATCCGTGAAAGGTACTTAAAATTTATGTCTGGTGGAACACAGGGCAGCTTCAACAGTGTAAGTCAACTCTTCCAAACTTCATGTTAAGATCAGGTTAAGCAGCATCATGTTATTTCTACTTTTAAGCTGTGGAAATAAGTATATATCTCTATATTCTACTGACTGTATCATTTTAAAAATGTTGTCATTGTATATACAAAATGGAACTTCATCAGTTTAAAGAAACAATTTGTCAAATTGAGATCAAAAATAAGTAAAATTAAAAACAATACCTGGTATTTCTATTGATAGTTTCTATTTTCCCTATCAGCTGGAGCCTCAGTCCAAGTCAAAAGCAAATGATTTTTCACAGCAATGAACGAAAATTTCTAATTCACTCAGAAAGATATTTACACAAATTTTAAAACATATGTGTGGGAAATAAGATGTGGACAAATATATTTTTATAATATAAAATGGAGAATATTTTAAAAATGGAATTATAAGCTTAGATTTTCTTTCCACATTCTTGTTGATATTGTTCTTCTCCATATGCTTAAATCTAACTCTTTCCTTTCCATGTTTTCTCTATATGATTTTTCTTATATCCCCAAATATCAGTTTGAAATGACTGATTAGCAGCACTGACATGAAATAGGCCAGGCGCGATGACTCACATCTATAATCTCAGCACTTGGGGAAGCTGAGACAGGAAAATCACTTGAGCCCAGGAGTTCCATACCAGCCTGGGAAACATAGCAAGACTCTGTCTCTACAAAAAAATACAAAAATTAGCCAGCCATAGGAGCACATATCTGCAATCTCAGTTACTTAGGAGGATGAGGTGGAAGGATCACTTGAACATGGAAGGTGGATGCTGCAGTAAGCAGTGATCATGCCACTGCTCCCCAGCCTGGGTGACAGAGCAAAACTCTCAAAAATCAAAACAAAACATTAAACAAACTAACTAACTAAACTGGAGTCAGTGATTGTTGTTCCTTGAAAGAAGGCAAAGGCTTGAAATAAATAGCTATGAGGTCTGGAAAAAAAATGGATTTTTTTCTACAATGAAAATATTCAAAGGCAAATAGCAAATAAAGTAACATAATTTAGTTAATCCCTCATACAATGCAGCTCTCTCCTAAAGGTACCAAGGGAAGAACTTCTATTGCAGAAGATTAAGTACATACTTTTACACACTTTACATAACACTTCACACCCCATCTCCCCACCCACACACACCCACTCTGTATTTACCAGAAAGTTTTCCTGGGTAGCAAAGGGTTAATGTTTCTCATGTCTGTTTGTGTGCATTTTGTGGTTTCATTATTTGTTAAATGTAATTCAGGCTCCAAAGGAGAACATTTTGTTAGCCCCATTCAACTTTAACTAGAATGTCACTAGCATGGTGATTCATTTCAGGGTTACCACTTCTTTCTCAAGTTCATAAAAGCTGTGAACAGAAACATCAGCTGGAAGATTGCAATCTCAATGTGAGTGTCAGATATGTCTTTTCACAGCTTTATTTCATGGTATATGCACAACTAGGCTATTATTAATGAGAATACCTGAAGGTAGATGATCTCTCATTACAAAACAACATTCTCTACCCAGCTTTCTGTTTATGCTTCCTAATCTCAAAAAAGACCCTCAAAAGACACTCTAAAATAATCCAACCTGAATAAATATTCAATCTTACAGTGTCCAGGTACAACCAATCTAGATGTCATTGTTATGAGGTAAATCCTCTCAATTTCACTAAAAACTAATAAAGTGCAATGTTTCTGTAGAAACCTTTTCAACACTTTCTTAAAAAAAAAAAAGGCTAACTAGAAGGAACAGAATAACAACATACACATGTAAAAACCATATTGATGGACCAAATTAAAGATAATTATGTTTGGAGTTGATGAATTTAAAAGTACCATAGAAAACTGTATCAGGATTTTTGAATATCCTCTCTGGATGATAATTCTACTCATTGCCAAAGTTATTGACAGAACATTTTGTGTTGGGCATTGTGCTAGCTAGGCATTAGTAGGCAGAGAACAAAATCGATTTCGTTCTTATCACCTGGAGTTTACCAATTGTAAGTGCTGGGAAGGAAAAAAGACTGAGCACTCAGAAAATGTGTAAAATTGAGTGGTCTTGGAAGAAACCCCTGAAGGCTGACCAGGAACTAAGTTAAGCAAAGAGCTGTGGGAAAAGTCTTCTGAGCAGAGAGAATTCCAGGAACTAAAGGAAGTTCAGACATGGTTGAAACTAAACTCAGAAATAAAGAAAGCTGCTTGAGATCAGATGGATGAAGCAGGGAGCTACCAGATCAAAAGAAGAGCTTGCAGGGAAGCCAGGAGGCTTGGAAAGGTTTAGGAAGGGATGGGACAAGTGCTTATTTACAGTGTTGAAGGATTAGTCTATTTGCTGGTGAGAAAGCATTACAACAGAACAGGAATGGAAGCAGAGAATCGTATTAAGGGAATCTTTCAGTCATCCAGGAAACATTAATTTTGAAGTTAGTTGATAGAATTTAAGTGATAGAATGATGTAGTAGGTGAGGGAGAGGGTAATGTCAGAAACAATGTTCTGTTTCCTGGCCTGAGAGGATGGAGATGCTATTTATATATATAAGCAATTCTCCTGCCATAAATATGGTGGGCAGTTCACGAGGTGAGGAGTTCAACATCAGCCTGGCCAATATGGTGAAACCCCATCTCTACAAAAAAATACAAGAATTAGCCTGACGTGGTGGCACACACCTGTAGTCCCAGCTACTTGGGAGGTTGAGATTGCAATTCTCCTGCTATATACATATATATTTCCCCCAAACCTGTTTCTCCTTCTTTCTTAAACCTGTTTCTTCCACAACCTCCCATATATCCACTGATGAAACGCCATCTTTCTACTTTGTGCAGAGCAAAAGCCTTGGAAACATTGTTAACCCCTCTCTTTCTGTCATTTTCTCATCCAAAACACCAGGGAATCATATTGCATTTGTTTTCAGAATATCTAACATTGAACCACTAATTACCATCTTCACTGCTACCATTTGATCTTCCCTATTGTCTCCTCTTGCCTGGATCTCTGCTGTAGTCTGCTAATCTGCCTCCGTACCTTCAATCTCCCCCACTGCACTTTAATTCCAAAAGAGATCCGAGAATGAAACTTTTTAAATTATTAAGATCATATCGGCTGGGTGCAGTGGCTCATGCCTGTAATCCTAGCACTCTGGGAGGCCGAGGCAGGAAGATCGCGAGGTCAAAAGTTCGAGATCAGCCTGGTCTATACGGTGAAACACCATATATATATATATATATATATATATATATATATATATATATATGATCAGATTGTTGAAGCAGGGAGCTCCAGATCAACAGAAGAGCTTTCAGAGAAGCAAGGAGACTTTGAAAGGTTTAGAAAGGGATGGGACAAGTGCTCTATCTATCTGTGTGTGTGTGTGTGTGTGTTTAACAAATGGTGTAATAAATGTTTGCTGTTTTATGCTTCTGTATCAGGATAACTTGTGTGGAAATACATAACTAAATCACCTGAGGAACACAAGTATTTAGAACAGGTAAATATGATGGAAACTGAGAAGAAATGGTCATATTGGTAGCTGGTAAGTCAGGAGAAGGTATAATATGAAAACCAGAAAGAAAGGATGTATGTTTGGGCAAGGGAGTGATGGGAGCCAATGTGGGTATTGGTGTACATTGTGTAGTGGAAGAATGAGGAGGTCTTCTCTTCTGACTTCAATCATTCCTTCAATAAAACATAAAGCTAAGCTATCAGTATTTTGAGATGGAATAGAAGAAATGTTGGGGAAGAGGTGACTCGAGTTTAACAAGAGATGAAAAGTGATGAAATATCGATCGCAGACAGTAGGTAGTAGTAGACATTTTCCAGAAAAATGTGACAATATAATAGAATGATGAGACATTTATTTAGTTCTGAGGTCTCTGAAGAGAAACATATTAAGTTAAACACCTATTACAACCTAATAAATGGAAATACATAAAGTCAATGGAAGAGATCAACTTTATATAAGAGAAATACATGGCAAAGTGGAAGTAGCTTCACAAAGTCACAGAAATATTGTTCAATTAAATGCTTCCATACATTTACTTTTCATAAAAGCATAAACTGGGAAGTAATTCACAATGTATTCTTATTCTCCTATAAACAGCAATTAATGGTATTATATTTGATTCACTCCATGTGATATTATTTTCAAATTTTGAGAAATACGATTTAATTTGTAATTATTCAGACATTGTAAAATTTCCAACTTGCACTAGTATCCCCTTCCAAGAATCGTTACTTAATGAATAATTTTATTTTCAAAATTATTAACAATTCCCTTTCTAAGCGCTCCTTTTTTCCATCTTGCTAATATTAGCAATTCTTTCCAAAAACAAGAGAGAATAAAACAAAATCTTCCTCCATCCTTTCTACACTCCTAAAAACTTTATTCAAATAATTGACCACTCTTCCTGGCTGGGTGCAGTGGCTAATGCCTGTAATCCCAGGACTTTTTGAGTCCAAGGTGGGAGGATCACTTGAGCTCATGAGTTCAAGGCCAGTTTGGCCAACATGGTGAAACCCTATCTCTACTAAAAATATAAAAATTAGCCTAGCCTGGTGTCACATGCCTATAATCCCAGCTACTTGGGAGGCTGAGGCAGGAGAATCCCTTGAACCTAGGAGGCAGAGGTTGCAGTGAGCCGAGATCACACCACTGCACTCCAGCCTGGGCAACAGAGCGAGACTACATCTCAAAACAAACTAACAAAAACAAACAAACAACAGCAACAAAACCCACAAAGAATTGACCACTCTTTCTCTAATTCTTAACTTCTTTTATGGGAATTCTTTCAGCACACTGTAGTCTGCATTCCCATTAAACCAGTTATTCGAAAATGCACTTGCAAATATTAGTAATTACCTACTGTTTACCAAATCTAATGATGACTTTTTGGATCTCAGCTGATTTCACATTCCCTGACAACAATTAGCTACAGGAATCCCATCTATGCTTCAGTTCTGATAATGTTGATTGGTGGTTCTAGGGACTTGGCTGAAAGATTGAGATCATGGGGCTGAGTATGTTATGGGAAACTGGGAAGTTTAGACTGGGCAATAAAGACAGTACAATTGAAAATTCAATTTAAAATGGCTTGTTAGAGAGATAGACGCCAGATATTAGTTGAGAAGCCAGAAACTAGAGACACTAAGATAGAAACAAAATAAAACAACAAGAATTTCAGATTGATGGATAGAAATAGTCTCAGAAATTTTTTGGATTTAATCTAAATGTAAGGTGCCATATATCTTTACCCTTGAAAGAAAATTGAATTTTTGAGGATGTTAAGTGATTTGAGAAATATCCTTCTTTAAAATCTTCTTCTTTACCTTAATGGACACTAGTGTCTCTTCCTATACACCTACTAATTCTTAGTCTCCTTTCATCCCTTAAATATTCTTGTACCATAGGTACTATTCTTGTATATTTCTCTTTGCACTCAGTTCCGTGTCTTCCTACTTCAACTCTCATCATTTGGTTCTGACTTCCAATTCTTATCTCTAATTCATTGCTGTTGAAACCCAGTTTATATAAATTCACTTGTGTGTCTACCACTTCCTCGAAATTGAAACCATCATTCCTGAATAATCTTTCCATCTCTCCCTTTTTGTGTATTTTTTTGTCTCAATGTGAGGCATCAGTTAGTTAAACAAATGCAAAATGTGGGCTACATTCAGCACATATACCCCATATGTAACTTTTTCCCAACTCTAACAGCAAACTTACCAAATCTCCAGTCTATCTCCCATATTAATTTTTAGTGACATAATGCAGGCCTCCATCACTTGACTTTTATCTCCAATCCTTCTCTCATTCTCTTAAACCCAAATGAGTGCACTTTTGATGGAAACAGACATTCACTGGGACTGTTCTAGACAAACTGAACTGTGCATGTGTTAACACCCTACCAATGATTTCTTCTTCTTTACTAAAAGCAAGGCTCAGTATCCATCTTTACTCAACATCATAGCATCATTTTCAAAAGGTTATCACTTATATCACATCTCCTTGACATACTTTCTTCATTGGCTTCCAAGACAGTTGTTTCTCCCACTTTTCTCCAACTTTACCGATTATTGGTTCTCAAATTCCATGTCTGGCTCCATCTTATCTCTTAGATTCAATGCTCCAAGTTTTTTTTTTTTTTTGGTCTCTTCTCTTCCCAATCTCCACTTAAATTTGTGGCAAACTTGTCCCGTTCTGTGACTTTAAATAGCAGCATCTATATGCCTTCAAGTCTCAAATGTCTATTTCCATATCAGAGCTCTCTTCCAAACTCAAGACTCTGTATTTTCACTTGGATATCTAATGTGCACATTAAGTGTAATATATTCAAAGCTGAACTTGCATTCTTCTTTCTCAAACCTGTTTCATCCACAGCCTCCCCTATATCCACTGATGAAAACTCCATCTTTCCACTTTGTGCAGAGAAAAAGCCTTGGAAACATTGTAGACCCTTCTCTTTCTCTCATCTTCTCATCCAAAACACCAGGCAATCATATTGCATTTATTTCCAGAATATGTCTACCATTGAATGACTAATTTTCATCTTCACTGCTACTATCTCTTCTTCTCTATTGTCTCCTCTTGCCTGGATCTCTGCTGTAGTCTGCTAATCTGCCTCCCTACTCCCAATCTCCCCCGACTACACTTTAGTTCCAATGGAGATCCCAGAATGATTGTTTTTAAATCATAAGAAAGATCATATCACTTCTGTGCTCAAAATATTCCACAACCAATCCATTTTACTCAACGTGAAAATTAAAGGCATTCCAATGACCCAGACACTCTTACAAGATCAGGATTCTATTAACTCTTTTATGCCATCTCTTTTCCCTCTGTCCTGTTTTTAAAGTCTCTTTTCAGCCACACAAACATACTTGCTGTTTCTCAAATGTGTTAAACATGTGACAAACCTAGGACCACTCACTGTATTAGCTATTTTCTTAGATATCTGAAATTTAAACTCTCTCATACCCTTTACGTGTTTGTTTGAATGTTCTTATTTTCCTAGTTTAATCATCTTACTTAATAGTGCAAACTTCCCTCTATTCACCGAAGTTGAACTCTCTTTACCCTGTACTATATTTTGTTCATTGTACTTATTCCTTCTAACAAATAATTTACTATTTTACTTGTTGTTCTAGTCTGTCTTACCCTGCTTGAATGTAAGTTTCACAAGTCAGAGATTTTTGTAAGTTTTATTTCCAGATTTCTTGCCTGGTAGAGCATGGGCCTTGCTTCTAATAAATTGCCACCATTATCAGATCAATTCTTTCCACCTCTACCAGAGTGGTTTTCCAGAAAGATAACACTAAAAGATTTAAACAAGACAGGGATATGACTATAGCTACTTCTTGGTCTCAGCATGAAATTTCAGATGGGCTTTGTTTTTTAAGTCAAGTATCTGACACTGTTTTATTGTCCTGAAAATATCTATTACTCAAGAATTTTAAACACAGCCATCCATTAAACAAAGAAATAAAGCTTTAGTAGATCTTGAAGAATATTTCATGCTACAGAGTTGAGATTCTATCATTGCTCTTAAGGCCTGGAAAGAAAGGGAAAAGCTTTCTGCTAATATTGTGGAATCCTGCTTATCTTCTAAAACATACTAACAAACTAGGAATAAAAATTTCAAGATATTTGAAATGTCAAGTAAGTGGTCATTTTCATTGAATCTGAATAGTTTACATTCATTTTTTTATATCTATGAAAATAATAGTCTATACTTTTAGATGGCTGATATAAGTTTTAGTGGACTTTAGAAGCAGTGGAAATAACACAGGCCCTGATGTAAGGTAGTCTTCTTCCAGCTATGTGACAAATTCAAAATGTGACCATGAGCATGTTGCATTATGTCCTTAGGCTACATTTTTCTTGTTTGTAAAGTTAGATAATTACTAGAATCTCTTTCAGCTCTAGAATTCTGTGAAAATATTTAAAGGATTGGGTGGTCTTTAAAACGTGTTGGTTGGTTTTAAAGCATATAAGCTGAGAGCATATTATAAATACAAATAAGTAAAGAGAAAAATCTCAGCTGCTATTTGAAGATTCAGACAGATTGGACTTTTGGTGCTATTTCAGTCTGAACTGGGGTTATTGGAGCTGCATTACAAAGGATGTTCAGTAGTCAGTTCAGCCTGAGTTTGTGGCTATGGACATTTTTAGTTTTTGTTGTTGTTGTTTCTCCAACAAACCATTCAAAAGAGGTAGGATGAGACTACTTCGAATGACAATTTCTAGCGCCCAGTGATTTTTGGTCATGTCAGAGAGGCAAAGCCTGTGGCCTTTGGATTGACAGAATACAGGTAGACACTTGGTCTGACACTCAAATAGAGTCATATATGCTTTTGGTCACTATTAATTCTAAGCTTTAAAACCAGTGCTCGTAAGAAGTGTCTGCTCATGTCCTTTGCCCACTTTTTGATGGTGTTGTTTTTTTCTTGTAAATTTGCTTAAATTGCTTGTAAATTCTGGATATTAGACCTCTTTCAGATGGGTAGATTTCAAAAATTTTCTCCCATTCTGTAGGTTGTCTGCTCACTCTGATGAGAGTTTCTTTTGCTGTACAGAAGCTCTTTAGTTTAATTAGATCCCATTTGTCAATTTTGGGTTTTGTTGTAATTGCTTTAGGTGTTTCTGTCATGAAGTCTTTGCCCATGTCTATGTCCTGAATGGTATTGCCAAGGTTTTCTTCCAGGGTGTTTATGATTTGGGGTTTTACATTTAAATCTTAAAAAAATAAAAAAAAATTACGTGCCCAAAGTCATAAGCCTAGTTGAACAGAGATATGCCCTGAATCTCATTCACCAGACCTCTCAAGGGATTTTTTTAAAATTGTATCATCATCAATACATAAATCAGTTGATAAGTTGAATAAGTAACAAAGCAAGCAGAAAAAAAAAAAAACCAGTGCTGGTGAACATCTTGAAACAATCCTGTCACAAAGTATTAAGGCAAGTATTCTGGGAGAACAGTGAATTCACAGAACTTAGAAGACTTTGGATTTAGTCCCAAGTGTGTCACTGATTCTCATTGTAAACAATTATTTACCCATTCTGGGCTACAATCTTCTTTCTTTCTTAAGGGAAGAATTGTGACAGATGAAGGCTAAGAGTCTTTCCATTCCTAATACTCCATGACTATTTGCAGGCAAAGTATATTTGGTGTCCTTTTAATGGAGTCACAGACATTGTATTTTCATGAAATGATCCACCCAGTTCTGGGGCAGTTGACATGAAATTTACACTTTCTTCCCCAGTAACAGTATTATGCTGATTGTATAAATGCCACAGAACACATACAAACTTTGTAATGCAAAAATAGAATTTGGGTAAGAAAAATATAGTGTGTTGTATCAGAGAGATGTGTTGAAAAGAGAGAGGCAAATAAAATATAAGAATGAGAAAAAAAAGTCTCTCTTTCTTTGGATACTTTTAAAAGTCAAGGGTTACCAATTTTCCAGTGATATGTAAATAAATTTGAAACACTGTTTAATGTTATAACATATATGTATATTATTTCCAATGAATAGTTAACATTTAAACCTGAAAATAACTATCAAATGAATTATACAACTAAGTACTTAGAACAGGACTTAGAATAGCCTAACACTTTTATAAACCCAGTTATTGTTAATTTGTTTCTTCATTCCCCTAGTAAATATTTAAGGGTTTTAAAATCCTGTTTCTTAAGGTTCACCCAAAGCTGAAAAGAACTTTCGAATTTGTAAACTTTGAAATATGTTCCTTGTCTTACTTGCAGGAGAAGACCTATTTTTCCCAAAGATTTAGTTAATAATTCTGTAAAAATCTACATGAAACAACAAATCATTTTCAGAAAATTTCACTTCACGTAGGAAATTAGTTAGAATTTTCTTTAGGACCCAGAATACATGATGTGGGACTGATTTCATTCATACTGAAAGCAGAAGGGAAATGACGGGTGAACTCCCTCTACTTCTTTTGGTAGGATGGTTGCTTTCTAAAATCTGAAAGTGACTTGTTATTGCTTGGATATTGTATCTCGAAGACCTCAGGACCTGTGTCATTCAGTGAACTAAAAAAGTGATTCATATTTCTTAGGTACTTGCAGATAGAAATTTGATTCTTAGAAATTAAAGTTCAATTGTGTGGGAAGATGTTTAAGTTTCAAGAATGGATGTGAGTTGACTTCAATATCCTCCCAGTTAGCAAAATACCCTGTGAAGAGCTAACGATCTCTTAGATAAGAAGACCAGGCATTCATAGCTGAAACCAAAAAAAAAGTTAGTAGCTTGATTTTCATTTCATTTTGATCAGCAGAAAAATATAGTTACCCATTACAGCAGGTAAGAGGCTTCCTACAGGTTTAACTAAACAGATTTATCTAGTCAATAGAATGGATTGCTCTATTCAAAAGTAAGTAGAAACCACATAATTAAGTTACAGAGTATATTTGTTTAATAACAAAATATCATTAATTTTACCAGAAATGTAGAGAGACTAACCTGGATATGTTTCAGACTGAATAATAACAACATCAATAGTAACAAAGACAATAGCAATAATGAGAGCCAACACTAGTGCAGGATTTATTATATGCCAGATATTGCTGTCACTAAGAGATTTATCTGTATTAATTTATTTAATCTTTACAATAACCTTAAAAATAGGTTCCACTGTTATTTTTATCATTGTTTCTACTGTCAGACAAAGCTTAATTTGGGAAGTTTCATAAGGCCCTAGTTCTACCATTGCCTCTAATCTTGAAGGGTGGGCTTAATTCCAGTTATGGTTCCACAGTTGTTTACTTAGAGAAAAAAATTAACTTCCTCTAGCATAGAATCTATATTATAGTTGGTGCCATAATATTGCTTATTTTCTGAGAATACCATATTTTCTCCTTGCTCACATTATATGATGTTATTAAATCTTTTTTTCTTGAAATTTAATTTTCATCTACTTTTAGCATTTGTTTTGATTTATAAATTATTATTTTCAACATGTAAAAGCAATCCATGTTTACTTGCCATAAGACAACTGCCTACTGGCTACTCTCTGGGAATAAATATTGTAGCTACATTGAATTTAATTCTAGTCATATTTTTCATTGTATGTAGGTGTGTGTGCAGGGGGAAATGAGGATTGTTTATATGCATATAAATATAAATGTCTTCTCCTTTATCTCCCTTTTCCCAAAATAAGATCCATACTTTGGATTTAGTTTTGTATTATATTCTTCTCCCTGCCTAGACTTTTTATGAGCATTTTCTCATGACATCAAATATTCTTCAAATAATCTGAATTGCTCCCTAATAACCAATTGCAAGAAAGTCCCATAAACCAATTCTCTTTCCATTTTTTTGTGAGCTATGTGGTTCGTTCCTGTTCTTATTGATATAAGTAACTCTGTGATAAAGACCCTGGCACATAATCTTCGACAGCATGTCAGATTCTTTCCTTAAGCTGAATTCCTAAAATGGGAATTATTGTATCCAAAAATGAGTCTTTTTCAGTTGTTTTGTTTTCTTTAATAGATGAATAATTTAGTCAGTTAACAAAGTAATGCATTCCATATACAGAATTCAAAGCTTCACATTGTTAAGTTTAAAAAAAAATGTTTTACTTGCCACCCTTCACTAGATTTTACCTTAATACAACAAAATTGCTTGCATGCCTGCTGGGTTCTGCATAGTCTGATTCCTACTCATTTTTCTAGCTCAGTTTCACCCCCTGACCTGGTCTCTATGTTTTCTCAAGCCCGGTGCACTAGCCTAATTTTTGTACCTGTATTCCTGTTACCTGTTTCCTCCAGTTACTTTTTTCTCCAGCTATCTGTCTTCACAACCCAGTGGGTGCAACTACCTTGTTGAAAAGTATGTCCAAAAAAAGTTGGAACATTTCTCTTCCTAAAATAAATTATGATGTGCCTATCTTCCGAAATATTTTCACAGAGGTCAGTTTTTTCCTCACTGAAGAGTGAAGCTTATCTCAGCACATTTTTGTCTTCATGTACTATCCAGGGTTTATAAGTTATATGGGAATTATCCTAGGTCAATATTATCCCTTTCCTCCTGCCATTCTCCTCTCTCTCTGCCTATCCCACTCAGATTTCACAGTCCAAGCCCTGGAGTGACAGATCTATGGCAATTCATCTATCTGTAGCATTTTATACAAATGATAAAGAATATCAGTTAGGATGTGCTTAACTGCTAGTAACAGAACTTTTTTGCATACATGACTTAAACTGCAGCATATCAATTCACATAACAGGAAACCTGTGTGTCAGTTCTATATGCACAGCTCAAATACCCAGGTTCTTTTCATCTTTTTTCTCTGCTAACCACAACGGGTTGGCTTCTGTCCTTGTCCAGGTAGCCTCATGGTGGCAAACTGGCTGCAGCAATTCAAAGGACCAATCCCTTACATATGATGTTCAGAAACACAAGGAGCTATTTCTTCCTTGAGTCTTTTAATTTTTTAAGAACCAGAAATTATTTTTTACCAGGTATCCTTAAATATATTGTTGTTCAGAATTTGAGCATCTGCTTCTCCTAAACCAATCCCTGGAAGTGAAATGGGGCACATAAAACATAACTGGCCCTAAAAACCAGGCATGATTCACCTGTGAAGCTGTGGGGGGCTCCGACTTCACGGAAACACAAAGTGCTTCTTTTAGAAAGTTTTAAAAAGTTTGAGAGCAGCCTGGCCAACACGGTGAAACCCCAACTCTATTAAAAATATAAAAATTAGCCAGGCATGGTGATGTGCGCCTGTGATCCCAGCTACTCAGGAGGCTGAGGCAGGAGAATCACTTGAACTTGGGAGGTGGAGGTTGCAGTGAGCTGAGATTGCACCACTGCACTCCAGTCTGGGCAACAGAGTGAGACTCTGCCTCAAAAGAAAAAAAAAAAAAAGCCAAGATCTGCAAATGATACAATATGATAATAAAAGTTGATTGGAAGAAAATGAGAAACTGGTGAATTTGGGATTTTATTAGATGTGAATAAGTTTTATTGAGAGTCAATTACTCAAAATAAAATTATATTTCTTTCTCTCATATATTTACTGATCTCTTCTGTTTTTTTCTGAATTATGAACAATTAATATTAAAAAGTTTCCAAAACATAGCCATATATTCTATTTGCCTTGGGGCTATAAGTCATGCAGAAGAGAAAAGCAGGTTTTCCATTAAAAGCATAGGTTATTTTCAAAGGGATATTGAAAAGCAATGCGATTCCTGGAAAAGTGTGGACTAGATATGACTAGTAGAGCTGTAATTATTTTTTGTTGGCCTACTGACTATTCATGGTATTTCAGAGATTAAAAGAGAGGAGATTAACTATGTTGTATTTCTTTTGTTATTTATGGGTGCATAGAACAGCAAAAGAAAAGTGATTAAAAGCACTGTAGTCTATGTTAACTCTTGGTTCTATTTAAATGACAGTTTAATATCATAAAACATTTTTTTTCAAAGCCACAAAGGCTTTCATTCAAATATAACAGGAAGGCCCACATTAAAAAAAAAAAAAAAGGCTTTTTCTCCAGGTAACAAATATATAAGAGGATAACACAATGACAACAATGACAATGCTTAGTTAGGTAAATACCATGAAGCTTAATCCTCCTTTAAAGTTTAGATTACAGACCTACTCAGCAAGGAACAGTCAACAAACTGGCTGGATAAAGCAAACTTACATTAAAATAAATGAGTATCTAACAAAACACAGTTACTGCATAATGGGCTATCAGTGTAGCGCAAATCTTTCCAAATTGCCAGGAAATAGACCATAAGCCATCTTTCTTAAAGTGAAATTCCTCCTTTGCAAAGCATCAGGTGATTCAGGCAGCCCTAAATTATTTGAGATTTCACTTGAAGTGTGGGAACTCTGTGGGCCAGTTAGCCTTAGAGAGAGCCCACGGGCAGCAGACGGCAGCTGGGTAAGGCACCCTTGCTGCCAGCAGCCAGCCAAAGTTGTCTAGACACAAAACCTCTCTATGTGACATTTATCTTTGTTCTCTATTCATATATGAAATCAAACTTTAATCCTCAGAAAACAACTCCATTTGATAATCCCTTTATTCCCCACCTTTTCATAGTCCCTTTACAAATATATAAGGTTTAATAAAAGGTTACCAGTGTGTACATTTGCAAACACTTCTCTAATATAGAATATATTTTATGTTTCCTTGAAGATTGTTTTGTAGACATTTTAGTCGTTTTCTAAAAATTAGAATTTAAAGGGTTGATTTCCTGAGTCAGTCTGTTATAGTGGAAAAAGGGAATTTTGGAGTCAAATCTCTGTTCATCTCCCATGTACTGTTCTATCACTTACTAGCCATGTAACCTGTGCCAACGTATTCACTGTCACCTTCAAAGGGGGCATTATGAAGGTGAATAGAATTAATGTATATTTTATGGGCATTTGGTCCACAGAGTAAACATTAACCTTTTCCCCCTTTTTATTAGAGCTGCCTCTGTATTTTAAAAATGGTAAAATAAAGCAAGTTGTTTCTCCAGCCATCCCCTTTCTAGGCACCATCTTTTTCTCCCAGGAGAAACTGCCCGGGCTTCATCGCTCCATATGAAATAACTGGCAACATTCCCATGCCCCTGGCTTTCCTGCATCCTCATTAAAAGTTATAATCTAGCCTTTCACTAGAATCTGGAGATAAAATACTGGATATACTGCACAGTCACATCATGACCTACGTGTGTTAAACTTGGAATCATTTAAATGAACAGGCTTTATAAGAAGAAAGAGAAGAAGGGAAGAAGACAATGAAATATGTTCAGTCATCATTTCACTGCTCAAGTATCACGGCAGGAGAAAGAGGAATCTGGAGAAGTTGCTTGTTTTGTTTTGAGACAGAGTCTTGCTGTGTCACCCAGGCTGGAGAGCAGGGGAGCCATCTCAGCTCACTGCAACCTCTGCCTACCCAGTTCAAGCAATTCTTCTGCCTCAGCCTCCCAGGTAGTTGGGATTGCAGGCACTTGCCACCACACTTGGCTAAGTTTTGTATTTTTAGTAGAGACGGAGTTATACCACATTGGCCAGGCTGGCTTTGAACTCCGGGCCTCAAGTGATCCACCTGCCTTGGCTTCCCAAAGTGCTGGGGTTACAGAAGGGAGCCACCACGCCCAGCCCAGAAGCGATTGTGGCTACTGTGTCTTTGAAGTGGTTCTCAAGAGCCAGTTTGACCATGCCTCATTTTTTTTCTGTAAGTGTTCTGTCTCCTATGGCAGGCTCTTCACCTCCTTGTCAGAATCAAGCCCACCTTGATTGGTCTAAAGCCTGGATCTGGTTCAGATTGCACTGTCCTGTCATGTTTCAGCTGTGGGGTGTTAGGTAAGTGACTTAATTTCTCTATGCCAGCTTTTAATTTGCAAATTAAGAATAACAGTAGCATACAACTGATGAGATTATCATAATGATTGAGATACCCATGTAAAATGCTTTTCATAGTTCCTGGAAAGTAGCAAGCATTTGCTAAAATTATTAAGAGGTAGGAATGACAAACTGGCTGACCATAGTGATTGGGAAGGGGTATCTGACCCCTGCTGGGTCCCTCAGAATTATTCTCTTAAGCTATTTCAAAGGAGAGCTGGGAGAAAGAGACTTCTTTTTCTTCCCGCTCATAAAGATTTAAAGATTTGAGTTTACAGTTCCTGGACTCACCACTTATTTGAGAGAATGTTGTTAACACAAGGAGAGAAAAACAAGATTCTTCCTTCAATTCAGAGGGCTATAGCAGTACACTTTCAATAAATCCTGTTTTTGCTTAAAATAGAGTTGTATTTCTGTTCTCTTCAAAGAGCATAATCCTTTCTAATGTATGTATTTTGAGGAATAAGGCACATGAACTGCCATTTACTTACACAAGTTTTCAGGTATTTGAATGTATCCATTTTTCAGGTAAAATTGGTGTGCAAATAGCCTCTGCTCTAAATTTAATACGTAACCTTGAAATAGTCATGAGTTGGCAATTTAGTGTCCAATTCATATCACTGATATTATTAGAAGTTAGTATTTAATAATATTTTTGAAACCATATTAAAATTGAATTTAGGCCAGACTTCGTGGCTCACACCTGTAATCCTAGCACTTTGGGAGGCCGAGGCAGGCAGATCACCTGAGGTCAGAAGTTCAAGACCAGCCTGGTCAGTGAAACCCTGCCTCTACTAAACACACACACACACACAAATTAGCTGGGCATGGTGGTGTGCACCTTTAGTCCCACTACTCGAGAGACTGAGGCAGGAGAATCACTTGAACCAGGGAGGCAGAGGTTGCAGTGAGGTGAGATCGAGCCACTGCACTCTAGCATGGGCAACAGAGAGACTCCATCTCAAGCAAAAAAAAAATTGAATGCATTTGTTTTCAGATATGATTTTTTTTCTGCCATTAACTACTATAAGTCAATCCTTTAAAATACATTTAATTTGAGAATACTAATATATTGACCTATAACTCACACTTATCAAGTTTATTTGATATATTATAATTTACTTATAGCCCAATTTGAGGCTATTTGCATTTTAGGTGTCTTTTTCTGTTTTGCCTGCCTTTGATGATTTTAGGAACTTTACAGTAAATTCATCTCAGAAATACTGCTTCATAATATCCAACTATAAATCTGAAAGACAGAGTCTGAGAATTATGCCAAGTCTAGAAAGAGGAAGGCATACTTAGAGAAATGACAGTAATCACCACAATACTAAATAGAAAACGTGCAAGTGCAGATGAGACACACTGCCTTTACCTTCATGTTATTTCACACAGTAAAATAAATTACAGGTGGTTTATTAGAGTTGCAAAAAAAGTTATACCACAGGAATCATGCAAAAATGGTAAGTAAAGTCTGTATTTACACATCGGGAAATGTAGAATTATATAAAGCAAATAAAAATAAAAGTCCTCGAAATTAAATCTTACTTTTTTAATGTATGAGGAAGATAATACAGTGTTAGTTTCTAAAGCAGTTGCATTGTCTGATGCTTAAGGAAGCAATGAGAGATGAAAATTGGGAAAGTTTGGCTGGGCACAGTGGCTCACACCTGTAATTTTAGCACTTTGGGAGGCCGAGGCAGGCGGATCACCTGAGGTTGAATTTGAGACCAGCCTAACCAACATAGAGAAATCCCATTTCTACTAAAAAAAAAAAAAAAAAAAAAAAAAAAAATACAAAATTAGCCAGGCATGGTGGTGCATGCCTGTAATCCCAGCTACTTGGAAGGCTGAGGCAGGAGAATCTCTCGAACCTGGGAGATGGAGGTTGTGGTGAGCAGAGATCATGCCATTGCACTCCAGCCTGGGCAACAAGAGCAAAACTCTGTCTCTCTCTCTCTCTCTCTCTTTCACACACACACACACACACACACACACACACACACACACACAAAAGGGGTGGGGAATTGTATGTGTAGTCACTACAACAACTATGAGTAACAACTGAGTATTCGTAAATCCTCCAAGAGAGACTTAATGGGTCAAGAGATTTCTAGGAATCCTGTCTTCTAGGTTGAAAGAGATACTACAGGCATTAATGTTATAATATATTTACAAGCACATAATTGAAATAAACTAACATTTTAAAATCATAAATTCTAGAAACTATTATTTGCAAACACATTAATACATTTTTAGATTCTGATAAATGATTACAGTAAAACGTAACAAAGATTATCATGCTAATTTTACAACTGTGGAAACTGAGGCACAGAAAAACAGACTTTTTTAAAAAGAAACATACAAATAGTGCTGCCAGATTGGAATATAAATCTCAGCTGTGGATTGCCTCAGTGAGTCACTCAACACCTTGGTTCAAGCACAGTGAATCATAAGGGAGGAACATGTGCCTGTAATCTGTAATGCGGCAAAACATAAGTTTTGCTCCAAATTGTTATGCATTATATTATGTATCACATATAATTATAGCACAAAACTCTCCCTATGCATCAAATAACTCTTTCAGAATGTCGGTTCAATGAATTACATGTAAATGAATCAAAAACATATGGGTGAAGTTTATCTTGAAATATAGAACTTGGCTAAATGTGTTTTGGGTTTTCACCCAAGCCAAATATCTGAAAGATACTGTCAGACCTGTTGACTGGTCTCAAGTCCCCACTGTGGCCCTTCACAAGAGTTTCCTCACGTTGCCAGCATTAGGTGCCCTCACTTTTGTTTGCTGCTAGCATTCCTTAGTGGTTTGTGGGCACTCATTGAATGCATATGGCATTTAGCAAAATCTATTAAATATGTATCAAAATTGACTAACGTTAACATAGAATACATAATGCCTGAAATACATTCTTTACTATGTATTTTAAAACCTTAGTTTGCAAAGGACAATGTAGATACATTAATTGTTCAGTACATTTTTAAAACTGTAAAAGCATGAGAGGCTGAAATCGTTAAATATTTCAGAAGGTTATGAAGTAAAAATTAAAATACACTCTGGTTCCTTCCAAAGTAACCATTATTAATGTTATAATATATATTATATAGTCTGTATATGAATTCACACAAATGTGAATATTATGCATGTGCACTACTTACCATATATAACATCATTTTTTCCTACAGATAGACCAACACCATATATATTCTATTTTGATTTTATTTATTCATTTAAAGTATGTCATGTAGTCTTTGTAATATTATGGACAATATATGGAATTTTATCCCTATTTTAATTACATATTAAATATTAGTCCAGGATGCTGCTTTGCCTAAAGTGTTTTCTTGTAGAAAATCAGAATTATTCAAATTTCAAAGACAAATAAGCCCAATATAGAGTGCCCATTAAAAAAAAGGAATTTTTAAAACATATACTTATTCACTTGAAAAGAAGACAAATCTCTGGGCAGAAGGTTGGGTTTATACTAACACTTTTAGATATGTTATGTGATCCATTTCAGAAATGATAATCTGTCCTGAAAACCTTTATCCTCAATTATGGCAGAAGCTGGCATTCTTTTGCAGTAAAGTCAGCAAATGGGAGAGATCCTGAGAGTCAATCTCTTGGGAACATGAATTTGGGATTATGTCACCACTTAGCAGAATAACAACACTGATGGGCTGAAATGAATCCCTCTCCTGACAGACTGAACTTTTTAGCCTCTCCATATCAGCCATCTCCCTGTTGTTAGTATACGGTTTCAGTAAAGTAAGAGCAAGTCCAAGTTCAGAAAAAGACCAGACCACAACAACAACAAAAACTTGATAATGAATAATACCAAGTCATACTTGGCTTCTTTATCAACTAGTGGTGTAAAGTAGCTTTCCTCACTTAATTCCTCAGTGAAACAAATGCACATTTAATAAATAATGACAGATAAATGGCCCAGGAATGATTTTTTTTACTTCAATCTGGGAAATAGATGAAAATGAAATTATGCAGATAGTATTTTATGTGCTTTGAGAACACAGAGATTAAAGAAATGTTATTATTTACATTTTTACCTTAATAATTATATAAACAGTTATCTTAATAAATGCCTATGTTACAATTAAGGGTGGAAACTTATTTGTCTCTGCTATTAGGTAGTTTAATTAAGCAAATTTCATTATAGAATCAGAGTTCCATTGTATCTTAAACATGAAAAATTCCAGAATCATTAGTAAAGTCTGAAAATGGCTACTTAAATATTTGTATGATGTTGATTTATTGAAAATATACAGTATGTAACAATGTGATGAGTTTTCATACAATTCAAAATTACTTCATTATTCTCAGAAAAGGCAAGTAATCTAGTCTTAATAGCAGATTTATCTGTGCTCCAACCATGTTAACTACACCTTGGATGTGCAATTCTCTACCATACTTCCAGACTTTGTTCTTCCTTTTTATTGGTACTACTTACTCATGCTTATTCTATTCTGTCTAATCATTTCTCCCATTCTCAACAAAACTAGGATTTTTGACCCACAAATTTTGTATTACTTGTGATATCACAATTTTATACATACTTAGTCACTCCAGAGGAAGTTTTTATTAATTTTATCTGTAAATCTCAGTATGTACCTTGAATAAGCAAAGCATTAAGTATCGTATCTGCCTGTAATTCACAAAACTTACAAAGTGCTTAACTTAAATCTGAATAGGCTCAATTCATGGAGTATCTCACTCCCGGTTGTAATCTTTTTAATAATGTAAGCATATGTTCACTTCTTTGGACACTGGCCATTTCTCTAAACACTAGCCCTCCAATTGAAAAATATCTAACCTTCATTGTAAATGCAGAAATCAAATATTTAACCCAAGAATGTTTCATCTTTTTTTCTCTTTGTGTATTTTGTCCTTTTTATTATAAGTAGTATCTTTATTTTGTTCTTATTAAGAGAACTTCAGGCAGAAATTTCATAGACTTCTCTGAAAAGTTAAATAGACCTGGCAAACTTGATATATTTAACTGTATGATATTTATGCATTTAGTCTTATCATACTTTTCATGACTAATTCACAAAACTGCGATTCAGTTTACAGGGAGTTAGGCTAATACCTCTCTATACTTCTGAGAAAATATAGCATACATTTTGTGACCTGTCAACCAGGTACCTGAGATTTTAAAAAGTGAAATATACTATTTTGCATAGAGACACTGTTTGCAAAATGATGCTGTTTATCCTAGTTAAATTGGAAACTTCAGAGAAGTCAAATTCTCAAATTTATAAAATAATAATTGCATATTTCCTACTAGGATCTCAAATCACTTAAGTTTATATTGAGGCTTGTTTTGAATATATATACATCATATATATGATTAATTTCAATAAAATGAGTTATACATAAGAAACAACTCTGTTGAGTGAAACAGAGTACTCCATACAACCCAGGCCATTCTCAGCAGGCATTAGTTTTTTGACCTCTATTATACCATTTTGTCATGATTTACTGTTCATATTTTCTTATATATTGGGGTTTTCAATAGCATAATATCTACCTATAGTTTATCTTAAATTAACACTTTCACATTTTTCTCTCAAAAATAGTGTGGGGTTTAGTTGCTTAATTTATTTTTGGCACCACATATTAGAGAATTTAGAGAACTGTACAATTTAAATTAATATGACTAACTATAGATCAACCTACTAATTTATAAGATAACTTTCTGTACTATGTTTTTCAACTTTGCTGTAACTATACCATGATTATAAAATTTAAAAAACTTTAAAATATGCATGTTTAAGTGACTTGATTTTATTTTCAGTTTTCTCAAAGACACAAACTAGCATTTTAGATATACATCTCATTTTCATTGTTTGCTACATTATAGGGAAAAAAAACATAAAGAAGTATACAACATTTACTTCCTAAAGCTTTTGTTTAAAACTTGTTCCTACCTCAATAAAGTGATTATAATTCTTTCCTTTACTCACTACTTATCTTTAGTATAAATCCCCTGAAAATATTTTACTGTATTAAAATCTTTGCTGCTGTGATAAATCTGGATGAAATAATTGTATTGAAAATATACTAGTGTAGTGATTAAAATAGTTCAATAAAGTGGTATTTTTCAGTGAACAAATTGTGTTCCAAATGTAAACACGTATAGTGGATCTAGATTTTTATCATTCATTATCTATGCATGGAAAATTTTCTATTTAAATTTGGGAATCTACTTCTTGGAAATAGTATCATTAAATATGATGTCTACCTGGTTGAATGACACAGTAATCAACTCTAGGAAACATTGTTTAATTAAACTAAAAAAGTGTGTGTGTGTGTGTGTGTGTGTGTGTGTGTGTGTGTATACACATGTAGGTCCCACTCCAATATGTATTCACTTGAAGAGATTATTACCTTCAATTACATTACATGAATGGGTAGCATCAGATAAATTAATAGGTAAGTATGCAAGTAATTGTAATTAGAATTTAATTGTAATTGTGTAATTTAATTGTAATTTAAATGTAATTTTAATTTAGAAATGCTGATTTCTAAAAGAGAATTCTAAATCAAATTCTTTCTCTTAACATTTTATACCTTCCAAGAACTTATAATCTACTTACTTTCATTAAGATCTGGCTTTTGCAAGGTTAGGCCTGTTATAGACTATAGTCACTATAGTGACTATGATGTGGCCATATTCTTGCTGCTTTCCAAGTACTAAATATGTGTGTTCTATTAATATTCTTTCATAAATGCCACTTGTAGCTATTCTTATATGATTCAAAAGCTCATAAATTTATAAACTTTACCATCATGAGCTAAGATCCTGAATCTATGAAGAGGCATGAGTAGGAGTGGGAAATTTAGAGGAAGCTGTCCCCATTTGAGAAGCCACTGAGTATGTGAAGAAAAATAGGTTTGGCAGAAGGCCTCAATTTTGGAAAGGATAAAGGTCAGGGTGGTGAGTTAGGAGAGAAAGGAGGAATATAGGGAAGGGAGAAGGAGAAATTGAGAGTGAGGTGAAGAAAAATGCATTTGGTTTTTTGTAGACTGGTGGGAACTGCAGTTTTGAACTCAGGTAAGGGAGTCATGCCTCTGGAGGGGAACATAAGGATTGAGAAATAGACTACAGAAGGCTGCAAGAAGGTAAAACCTGCAATCTGAGATTTAGGAGACGTTCTCCTGACTGTGAAGGGAGCCCCAGATGACTTAAGTCAATTAATATTTCTGTGTATTTAAAACTAAGCCAACCATTGAGGAAATTTATACACACACACACACACCACAAACACACATACACACACAGAGCAAATGTCTAGATAATTAGAAAATAACCTAGAAACTGAATAAATCACATAATTATTTAAGTCAACTTGGAAGTTCCTAGAAGAAATCACAGCATCAAAACACAAAGTCATTTTTTAAAAAGATAAATTAAAGGGTTTGGGGAAAAAAATAGTGATGAATAGTATTGAGTGTGTTTGGGGGAAGAGAATCAGTAGATTGAATGTGCTGGTGAATCCTGAAAGACATTTTTGGCTCAATGAAAAAGAAGGCGATAAGTGAAACAGGTATATGACTGTGAAATCTAATCATTTCAGGACAGAATTCCTTTCAGTAAGTCTTTGTTAAAACAAGCACAGTTAATATGATTAAAAGTGGAGAGTAGGTAAAACGATCAGTGATGTTGAAACTGCATGTATTCTTTTTGCCCTAGTAAAACCACTTTGGGGAAGGGAAATAAAGATATTTAGAGGATATCAAGTGTTGAAATTGTGGCCTTTGGGGTGTTTATAAGATTGACAATATAATATTTAAGTGGAATTTGTAACTAATGATAAGAAAGGATTAATACCTCTCTTTTTTGATAAGAAAGATACTTTCTCAAGAGTTTCTTCCAAAAATGTCTTCTTGGGCATGCAAGATTCTGTAATTTATCCAGATTATATATCCCAAGCAGGATTACGCCAAGGGCAAGAAAGAGAAGCATTGACATTTTCTATCTCAAATAATAGACACTCACAGAAAGAGGTGAATTCTAGAGATCGTGGAACAGCTAGAAAAGCTATAAATGCTCCTTTATTCAAGAAAGTTGCTCTAAGTTATTTACATTTTTTTCTCTCAAAATATCTGGTGACATAAAGATGAAAGCCACAATTAGATATGGCTATATTTTATAAGTTGTAATATCTATGACTTTTTCTCGTAGCCTTAACAATGCACCCAGGAATCCATCGAGCTGGTGAGAGCTAAAGTGTGCTCTGCAGATTCTGCTCTGGGGTTGAGTTGATCCTCATCAAACAAACAAATGGATAAGGGAAGCAGAGAACACCGAATTCTCAACCAGAAGAAAGCAAATATGCACAGGAAATATTAAAATTTCACTACCATGTCTTCTTAGCACTGAATAGGAGCTCAATAATTGAGTCTCCTTCACTCCCCACACCTTGCGGGGCATATCCATGGCTTTTCGTGAGACTCTCAATGGATATGGAACTCCAAAATGGCAAAGAACATTGTCTCTGTATGAAGATTTTAGCATTGTCTTCATGTGTTTGAACTTTCAACTATTAGAAGATGTTATTAAATATGCATAACAATATATTTTACAGTTATTAAAACACAGATCATTAACAGACAAAAACTCTTACCCAAATGACATAAGTAAAACTTATAGAAAGCTATGAGATGAAGTCACGTGTCACTTAATGACGGAGATGTATTCTGAGAAATGCATTGTTAGGCAATTTTATCACTGTGTGAACATCATAGGGTGTACACCTAGGTGCTATAGTCTACGATACACCTATGCTACATTATATGGCCTATTGCTCAGAGGCCATAAACCTGTTCAGCATTTTACTGTACTAAATACTGCAGGTGACTGTCACACAAATCACTTGGTAATAGGAATTCTTCAGCCCCAATATAATCTTATGAGACCACTGTCATATATGTGGTCCATTGTTGACTAAAAGGTCTTTATGGGATATATAACTGTGTATTAGCCCAAGCAGATCACTAAATTAAAACAACCAATCTAATTTAGCTAAAGAACAAATGTGTCCATTAAAAATTACATTGATGAGTTTCATCTGAAAGTATCTCATCTGATGAGTGGTAGTGACATTTTGCAGATATTCATATTTACACTCCTTGCCACACCAAAAGGGGACTCTGATCACAGAAAATAAATCTCAGTCTAATATAAATAATGCCACGGTATAGAAAAAATATGCTGCATAACCTTAAAATGAAAATGTCATGCAATTCCACTGAAAAAAACAGCATTTTCTTTTCACTTAGATTATAAGAGTGTAACACAAGCAACACCTTTAAATTAGGGAGATAAATACATGTTATCATTCCTTGGAAAATGAAATCAATAACCATTATGTTATTTTTGTAGCATTGAGCTGAAAATATCCATGATCTCTTTTATGACCTTGTTGGATAATACACCACTAAAAATAAATATCTTAGCTAACTGTGATGCATTTGACAGTCAATTAGAAATCACAAATGGATTATGATATTATGTTAAACCCATCCATGGCCCATTTATGACCATAGTTATTTCATAACATCTTTTCCTAAGTGATTGAAAAGACACATATGTTTAGTCTATTAAGAGAGACAGCAGGCACACTCTGGGAATAGGACAGAGTTTCAGTTACACCAATTTAGGAGATAACTCTCACCCTGGTCACCACCTCGTCTCTTCTGTTAAGCTGGCTTCAGACTCCAGTATCTAATGGCAGCATGACTCCTCAGAGAGCGTCAGAAGCAAGTAGGAGCTCAGCTACCGGACCAGCCTTGGATGTCTGTGACAAAGTATCATGTTTTAGGACAATGACACAAATGCTCGTCTCATTTGATGACACAACTACCTATTTTGTTTATGTTCTATTTCACTTTCTTTTTAAAAAATGGAACCATTTATTTTTTTAACATCTGGGGATACATTTTAAATTATAATAAACAATATAAAAATCTTCCCATTCTAATGAATGTGCAAATCAGTCTCTAAAACATTAAGAGAAGGTTCTTTGGACATTTAGTGTTGAGTACACATTCAAGTCAACCAATATTTACTGAGGCAAACTGTCTAAGGCAGTCTGCTAATGGAAAGGAAAGAGGGAATGAATATTTACTGGATGGAATGAATCAGAAAGCGTTTTATACCTATAAGTATGTATAAATGTATATATGCTATATATTTAATCTGTGTGTATATATGTATATGTGTGTATATGTATGTATATATGCATGTGTGTATGTATGTGTGTGCAAATATTCATATATACATACACTATATATATAATATATGTAGGTTTACCAGTTGCCTTCTGCAGAAACCTTTAGTGAGTTTGCGTACTGAGATCTCAGTGGCCCACAGAACACCTGAGGCACATTCCTGAATTTCACTGTGGCCAGAAGCAACCATAATCACATTAATGCAATCATTGCCTGAGGTCCTATGCCCACAAAGGGGCAAGAGTTACATCCTGACAACAGCATTGCAACATTGCTGCCTGGGTGTTTGCACTCACACTCTTGAGTTCTGAGATTGGGCACTCCTCTGTGTATACTGTACAATGGTGGGAAGAGGGTGTTGTATCCATTTGAAATGTAATTTACACTATAGTTACTAAACTTGTCCAATTTACAGAGGTTTCAGTGAAACCAGTTCTTTGTATCTCTCCCCTCAAATTTTCCATAATTTATGAAACCATAGAAGGCTGAACAAGAGCAAAATTTGACCATCAGCTATCATGATTTAATCAGAATTATCCATCTCTTCTGATTATAAGGATTTGTTTGCGGCTAGGCTTGTCTGCTTGACACCTTCCTTTCTTCAGGATAATATGAATGAAGAAAATTTCATATGAAGGGCTTAAGTCTCACCTGTTAGAGACTAATAAGTGGCTGAAGGTAAATTCAGAGATTTCTGCATGAAAATATGTTATTATCCTGTGATAACACCCATGTGAGGAGAAGGCCAACTGGGGTTTGTAGAAAACAAAGAGGTTTCCCATATCATTTAAGGTAAGAGAGAAGTGGAGAAACGTCCTATCTAATATATTCACATGGCTTATTTTTAGAACTACTTATATACAGCCTTCATCAATAAAATTTAAATCATTGAGTTTACTATTTTATTAACATGAGTGGTGAGGAAATTTGAATTAGAGGACCAAGTCATGCATAGGGACTCAACAGAAAATTACTTCATAATTTTGTTGATTCAATGTGCAATTTCTGTCCTCCTTTAGATAAAATTTTAATTATTCACTTCTATATAGCCTCTGTATCTTAGTGCCTGCCCACAGATATTCACAGCTCTGCAAAGCCACTTCCAAAGTAGAAAGTATGTTTTATGATGCAACAGGTTGTTATTAGATGTCCTATTTTTCTATCTCATCTAAAGTGTATAAAGTTTAACACTCTGATAATCTAGGTGTTTATTGTCACCTTCATCACAGACATAACAGCACAATAATCCTTTAAATTTTTTGAAAAAAGCCAAAAGGTAATTTTTATACAAGGCTTTGTAAAATGTGTATAATAGTGAACACTGTACCTGATTATTTCAAGCATTTCTTATCCATTTTCAGAAAATTCTGCAACAGTCTTAGTGTTTGCAAATTCATTTCCAACTGTGTTTTTTAACCAGAGAAGATTTTAAGCAATTACAGCTAATTATAAATCACATTTGACCCAAGTTATTTAATATTGCTGCTTGGCCATTCTGTGTCACAGTAAGATATGTATTAATTATTTCATTTCTCCCCCATGGTGACATAGTACAGTTTGAGACCTGGCTTCAGTTGCTGCCTTCTCACAATAGAATTTCAGACTAGCTGGAGTTAATTAATTTAGATTTGGCTGCAGCTTGAGATCATCCTTTCTAAGCCACCCCTTTACCTAGTCTCAGCAGAGTATTACCTCATTTACTGTAAGGGCATCCTGGGTATATAACACTGGGTATTGTTTCACCTGTTAACCCTCTCTTCTCAGATCAGCTTGAAAACAATCTCCCAACATGTATGTAACTTGTTAGTAGATGTTCCCCACCACAAGTTCTTTCCCACAGAATTCATTTCCAAGAAAATAGGCTTGTATGCACAGACACACAGATATATTCTGATAGCATAAAATGCTTCAACTTCTCTATGATTTATAAATCAGTGGCCTCCTTATCTACTATGTCTGAGAAGCTTACACTATTTTACATTCTTGGGTGCTTTTCTGAACCTGGTATAAAATGCAAACATTTGTCTTTGGAATATTAACTGTAAATAATTGTTGAGATAAACATTTTACAGGGAAGTTTTTTTTTTCATTACCTGTAACTGCATTATATACTTTCTCCAAAGAATTCATCCTGCTCTGCAATGTTCCTGTTCACACCATAAAGCTTTCTGAATGATTGATTGAAATCTGTTTATCACAACTACCTATTGAAGTTTGTCTCTTGGCTCTACAGGAGTATTCTAGCTATAGCCCTTTAAAACATAAATGTTCTCATTCTCCCTCTGTCTCCATATATACAAAATACATATTAGATATATATATAAATAATAGATATTATATATTAGATATATATTATATAGTATATATTAAATAGATATGCTATACAATATACATTATATTTATATGCTATAATCATATAATATACACTATATATTATATAATATATACAATATTTAGATTATATATAACATATACACTATATATTGTGTATATTATATATACACATATACCTGGCAGATGTTCACATGCTTAGTAGGGATTAATGATTGTGTTTGTAATGATGCTTACAAGGTCAATTATAGTAGATAAGGGTTCTATTTATATATGTAAACTCAAATGATTAGAGATACAGATTTTAACATTATTCTCGCCCCTTTTATTCATTTTCTCATCAAATAAATCAAACACCTGTTATAATTTTTTTCTCCTATCCTTTCAAAGATAGAAAGCCTGAGGCCACTGTTTCAGCTTCCATAGCAACACATGCAAATCAACCAAAAACGTGAAGAGTTTCATCATGGTCATCATTTGGCTGATGTCTATGGTTCTGGAATATTCACAACTCAAACAGGCTTTCTAGTCTTTTTATGTCATTTTAGATAGTATTTAAGATATATGTTCATCATTTCTTCAATGGGGCATTGATTTTCTGTAAATATTATCAGACATCCTTCTGTATATAATATTACCTGGATTTCAGGTATTTTAATGGTACCAGTTTACGATTTTTAAAGAAAGTAGCAAGCATACCAAGACAGGAAGTGAAGGAGATTTTAAAGCCTTTCTGATATCCTTACTAACATTTAACTTTTTTTATAATCTGCAACCAATTGTGACATTTCACTTAGATAAATGATTTCTCATGTTTTCTAATAGGCAGCTGCATTTACTGGTAAGAGCAACTAGCTGTATTGGTTTTATACAGGAATTAAAAAGACTGTACCTAAACTACCTCAACTGCAAAATGTAATGGTAGCTGGGTTGCTTTAAGGGGAGTAATTAGGAAGTGGAAAAATACTTAACATATTGTCTGACATGTGATGGATACCAAATGGTGCCATATGTGTGTGTGTGTGTGTGTGTGTGTGTGTGTGTGTGTGTGTGTGTGTGTGTGTGTGTGTGTGTGTATTATATATAATATATATATTTTGGAGACAGACTCTTTCTCTCTCACACAGGGAGAGAGAAA